>MU228003.1:200682-218085 GCA_018584345.1 Thuja plicata | reverse complement strand
CATAAGATGCCAAACCCAACCATAAAATTATCCAACTTAAGTTTAAACTATTTGAGAAATTCAAACTTAGGTCAACATGACCATTCGAGTGTAAATCCTAACTCATGTTAAACATTTCTTTTAAGGCGTGTATGGGTTGGCAACTCAAAATTTGATGCATAGGGTGGAAGTACACTGTAACATTGAATGACATTTACTATCTTTACTGTCACTAGACTTCAACTCTCATTTCATCTTGGCATTTGTTTTCAATCTTTGCATTCGAATGAGGGAAAGCTGAATGAAACCCTAGCTCATGGCCGCCAGGATTCCATTTTCTTTCTCTGTGCTTGAACTTGAACTAGAGATCACTAACTGTCATCTCACTTGTAGTCTTTTCCTGGAACTATGAACTCGGCTATGGCTGTAGCTATTGTGATTAGGCTTGCTAATGAATTCACGGGCTATGTGACATGAGCTTGGACATGCTCTTTCATTTTGAAAAGATGAAACTGTGACTTCATTGTTTGCTGTTGAATGTCGACATTTTGTGATTTTGGGCTCTTTGTGTTTGACTTGGCTTGTGCTAGAAACTTCTCCTTGGAGAGCTCGGGCTTCTATCTTTCTTGCTGGAGTAAACTATCTGTAACATGCCATAAATATGGCACTATCCACCTATTCTTTGAGTGGCTTAGGTAGCGTTTTACCAGAAATGATTGTTGGGGCAAAGTTCTAAAGAGCTTGGGCTCTACCTCTCGAACTAGAGTCAAACTCAGAGTTTTGAATGCCATGAATCATGGCATTGTCATTGTATCTTTTCTCTCCATCGTGGGTTCTCTGCATATTTGAACTTTTTGTAACTTGAGTTCTGCCATGATATATGGCACTTTATTGACCTCTCTCCACTGATCTTTGAGTCTACTGCCACTTTATGGTGTTGTCATGGCACTCTGAACTTTGAGAGCTCAGGCTCTTCAACCACGGCCTCTCTACATGAAAGCCACAGATAAGTTGCTCTTCTTAGGTGTTCCTCTATCTTCTTTTACACGAACATGCTATTTACTCCATAGCTTTTATTGGGATAAGATTTTGTGCATTTAAAATAGACCGAGCCTTATGTATTTTGATGGATGTTGTTCATTAATAAGGAATCTGTCGGCTACCATGTGTGTATGTATTTGATGTCTTCTCTGCATTCTATGTTCCTTTTTTCACGGGAAATGATTTTAGGGCTTCACTATTATTTTTCTCTAAGCTATCTTTGTGTCTTTTAAGAGTCGAGCTCGGGCTTTAGTGCTCTATCACTGGCCCATGACTTAGTGACTCACAGCTATTGAAAGCTTTTATCCTCAGTTATTTTTATGCACCAGTCTTGACACTCTTGTGTTATTGAACTGTGATGCTTGAGCATGCAAAAATAATGCTTGGTTCAAGTTCTATTGTATTGTTTTAATCTAAGATCACTGTAACTTTCTTGTGTCTTCTGCATAGATCTAAACAATAGCCGCCATATTGTATTCTATAGTTTGAGTTGTAGCTCCCCTATGGTCTTTGAAGATACATTTGAGAGCACGTTTATGCTGCTCGGGCTTTCCTTCAGGATTCATTGTGGTTGTAAAAATGAACTTTAATCAATTTGATGTAGCAACATACCCCTGAAATATAGCATGTATGTCATTGTATACCTAGCTGCATATTTTTAGGCTGTATCATTCTTAAGCATTTTGACAATGAGCACCAAAACATATGATTGCAAACTATTTTGATATTCTATTTATCAATGATTTAGTTATGACAAGAACTATAGCATATATTTTCACTTTCAGCAATGAAATCTATTTATGGGGTTTGAGCATGGGCTCGTGACACCCATAAACAGATTTATGTAACCCTAATCTTGATATTTAGCATAAATTTAGCAAATGAACAATATCTGAACAACACACTGTTCTATGAAAATCATAATGAAAAGCTCATTGCATCCCTTTTGATTCTTGACTGTGAAAAATACCAGTCTGCTTTTGAATAATACACCACTCTGAATAGCTCAAAAAAACATCAAAACAAATGCATTATGTTAGTGAACATGACCCAGTGGTCAATTTTGTGCATCAATCAGATCATTGTTGTGCTCACTAATCTAATGTTGTACTGCTGCCTTTTAACAGTGCTTTTCTTTTTATGTGCATACACACTCTGTTATTGCACTGAATACCAGAAATATATGCAGCTATGAAAGAATTTGATATTGTATGATGTTTTCATTCTTTTGCATTGCTTAGATTCTAATTGGATCTAACACATTTTTAACCATGATGCAGGACAACCCCTAAAGACCTAGAACCAGATAGATGCAGACTCAGACAGAGGACCGGAGGACTTGGACCAGACATGTCAACCAGCTCCTGTTATGCAGACGACACTTCAAGGTAATGCAAAGGACCTACTCATACTCTATCTCATCTTTCTATTCTACCTTTGTACTCTTTTTATTGATTTGAAATATGAAGAATGAAAGAATATTTGTAAATTACATTCAGTATGAATGCACAATGTAATGATCAATTATAAATTTGGCTATTTTGACATGTGATCAATACTTAGAGTACAATTTAAAATTTTGATATTGAATGCAATAAAAAAAATGTTGATCCACATCACCTGAAAGACACTGTTAAATGAAAGCACCTTAATGCACCCTTTTCCTATTTGTCTATTATTCTGCATGATGAAAAATTTGGGTAACATGTACTTTATATTTGGTTTTATCACATGCCCTGTGACTTGTGTAGTGGATGTTGGTTCATTTTGATAATAGTTGTATCTAGGTTTCATTTATGAGATGATGTTATTGTTATTCATTTTCATTATATGAAGATGTTATATTGTTTAATTGCTTTTAGTAGATTATTTAACTTACGTAATTCTACGTCATGGAACCCTTGGGATTTGTAATATCTAAATGAGTTGCATTTATGAGTATGTATTGTCTTGTGTTATATTGCTTCCACATTGTTATTCCTTTTCAATAGTAACTCCTTAAAAGAAATGTTCTGGAAACTTAGTAACATATTTTAGGTTAATCTCTCTTGGGTTCCCTAGTGGGGCATTACAACCCCCCTCACTAGTTTTGTTCCCCATGCTATTTCCTCCACTATCCCTGACATCCTCAAAAGAGTCCCCTAGATTTATGATAGGAGAGATGGGGATATCTTTAATTAAAGTTCCAGTATTATCAATTCAAAATGCAGGTTCATAATCATCCACCTTGTCCAACACCTTTTCATCATTCTCCTCACTCGGGTGGAACGTCCTATTGTCGATGACTTGGAAGTCTACTTCTAGAGTTGTATGATGTTCTATTGTCTACATTGAAACATTTCTTGTGTTGATTACTGGATTATCATTAGAGAGCAGGTTCCTAGGTGCAACTCTATTATCATCTAGTGCATTTCCAAGCTCTTTGTATTCCATTTCATCCACCCGATTCTCCCCATCCTCAGTGGCATTCTGGTTCTCCCTTTCTAGAATCAGGTTTGCCTTTACAAAGGGTGACACATGTGCAAGATTTTCACAATCCATCTGACTTATTAAGGGTGCAAAGAACCCCAATCTATATTTATCTTTGTCTTCTTCTACTATATGATCCACTCTGAGCATCATTAGATCAAAGGGATTGACATTTTGCTTTCCTTTATTAGTTTCAGGGGAAGATTGGATTCTTTTGTTGATCATTTGAGCTAAGTCAGCCCCTTCCTCTAAGGGTGTGTTGGATTTATCTATGTCACATAGAAAATTCTCCCAAGCAATAGTCCCCTCCTTACCTTTGCCTTTACCATTGAGCACATAGTTGGAGTTATTTATTTCCACATCTTCTTCCTCTATTCTATTTTTCTAAATCTTTTGTTTCCAAATCCCCATATTGGATCTAAGTTCGAAGAATTCAGGTAAAGGGAGAGTCTCCTTCCACAGAACCAAAATTTTGATATAAGTAGATAAGTCTTTCTTATCTAGAGCTTCACCTCAATCCAAACATTTCCCCAAGGAGTTCCCAATAAGCATTAGGATAACAATATTCCAATACTCATGGGGTAGATTTTTGAGGTTTATCCACAACGGAACATCTGTGAGCGATTCTTTTGTGGGGTCAAAGTTTGGCTCTTGGTCTTTAATGAAAACTCCCTGGCCCTTAATGAAGTAAGGCCCTGACTGCAAAACAAAATATTTTATCTCCTTGGTAGGGCATAACACCATATAGAATCCATTTGTGAGTGTTTTCAGGGTGCAATTCAAGCTACAGTGATTCAAAACCCAGTTTTTGATTTTTTCATAGGTCGGCCAAGTCCCAATCCATTTCATAACAAACACTTTGCATCTAAAAAATTCTAGATTATCACTCCATTCCCAATGATCAATTTGCAAAAATGGGAAAATAGGGTTGTTAAGGTTTGAGGCAACCTATTTTCGTCCCAGGTTTTGTTTCGCTGGTTTGGCTCTCCAAAAGTTATGCCCAAGATCTCTAAACTTGACAGGGATCAGTTTTTGAGGACCCTTCCCATCCCCGTTGGAGTAAAAAGGAGTGAAAATATATTTCTTCTCTCTGGATCCTGCCAAGCTTGAAAGTTTTTCCATGGAAATCTATTGAAATGTCTTGTTTGATTGTTTAATGGTCCCCGTCTCCCCGAGTTACCTTGGTAGGAAAAACCTTCATGGCGCTTGAATCCATTGTTCAAACCAGATGACCGTTGTAGTCTCCGGTCCATGCCTCAATAACCATATCCATTGTTGTTCATAACATTTCATAAGGCTTAATTAGTTGTTAGTATCATGCTATCTTCGCGTGGGGTTTCTCCGCATCATGCAATGATTTAGAGTGTAATAACATATTTACCTCAAGTATGTCTATTTTTAAAAAAAAAATATAGACAACCACATGTTATAGAGAGAATTATCCTGTTTGAATATATAGTGTATTTTGTTAATTTTCCCATATCGAGGAAATATGCATGGCTTGACATAGATGGTTTAAAGAATGTTGACCTTTATTATTTTGACCTCTAGGTTTATTTTTAAAGATGTGAAGTATTGGTGAATTTTTGTTTTCTTTTATTGATGTTTTGTAGATCCCTCATTAGAAGAGCAAGAATTAAGAGGTTAACAAGTATGTGAATGAATGGTATGTCTCATACATCTTTCATCTATGTAAATTGAAAAAAAATATTAGATGTCATTTTTATAAGATTTATTAAAGATTTGAATTTATTATATTTCTAGACATTTAAGAAAATAGATTATATAATTTGAAAATTAATTTTTTTAAATTTAATTATTAATCAATTAAATCATTCAATATCCAAATTAGTTTATTCATAATATTCATTCAAAAAAATGTATTTATAAATAGTATTCAAAATATAATTTTATTAGGGAAAATTTAAATTTTAATACATTTATATTTAATTTATTATTTTTAACTTTATTTATAATAATAATGTAGTTGTTATAATTATTTTTTAAATATTATCATAATAAGAATTGTTAATTAATTAGTATGAATTGTTTTGCAATAAATGAACATTCTAAATAAATATTTTTTGTTTGCAAAGTCAATGTAAATTTTTAACCAAAATTATCTTTGATAAGTAGGAGGCACTTTCCAACAAGTCAAATTATGATACTGACATAAGGATTCAACTGTGTAATTTTTGAGTCAAATTCTATTGACCCATATTTCATGAGTAGTGGTTCGCAATAACCCATCTAACCCATCTCTCATGAGAATAAATGGAACACTTAGCACTCATTGCATCTTGGCAATGCTCTCATGTAAAATTATCTTTGTTGATGTCGTTTATAACAATATGTACACATTTTCCATATAGAAGATTTAATTTCATATTGAATTTATTTTCGTGTCAATTTAATCATATAGACTTTACAAATGCCAATGTATATTAGGTAATAATTTTCTTAGATCATGACCAAACAAAATACTAAATTTTCCTTAGGGGACTTCTTGTTTTACTATATTATATGTTGTTACAATTTTGTACTGCTAGTTTTTAGTTTTATGACATCTTGCAGGAGTATGATTATTTTGAAATTTGGTATTACTTGAGAAATATATAATCCACGTTTGTTTCGATTGCTTGTTATGGGAGGAAGAGTTGCAAATTGCTTTGCCTCTACCTATTGAACTTGATCATTTTTATACATTAAACTAGTATTATCCATATTTGAAATAATCTAGTAGCAAGGTTTCGACCTGTTAAAGATATATGCAAATTTAAAATTTAATATTCCAAATATCCATGGTTGATATATATTTTTTGAACAGGGTCTAAATTTATTCAAATTTTCTCATTGGCCAAAGTGGACATAGTTTAATGTTTGGGTACCAAAATGAAAATATTTAATTATGTTGGCAAGTGGTTCATTCAGGAGTGTTCAAGATCACATCAAGGTTGTCATTTATGGAAACACATCACACTTTTGGAGTTAAGGCTTGTAAAAATGACTAAGTCTAGGAAGCAGTTTACAGGGTACAAGAGTATAGTTTTTGGCAGTGAACACTGTATATGTTGAATGAAGACATGTGAGCTTAGAGGAAGCTATTTTGGGGTATGTTAGACTTGTTGATCTCTAAGTTTTTTTGTTTATTAGTTTCATATACTTAGTCATAATGAAGGCAATTTGGTCGATCATCACTGCGATCGAGCCATACCACTAAGGTTGAGCAATGTAAATGACTTGTGTAATTTTATTTATTGACCGAGTAGTAGTTACTCCCGAGCAACTCAGTGATTGTCGAGTACTCAATAGATATCGAGCAGAGTGATTGCTAAGTTACATAGAAGAGTTAGTGCAAAGCAACAACATATGGATATGTCGAGTGAGACAGTATTGACCAAGCACTAGAGTTTGCCTATGCCGAGTAAGACAGTTTTTGTATATGTGTCTAGAATGGCACAAACACCACAGTAAACCATTTTGGTTGACTTCTATGAATCATTTAATGATCATGCACAGAGATTTAATGCATTAATTATAGATTATTTTTTAGACCATGGATCCCTATGCAAGCCATGCAACCAATCAAAATTAGGGATGCCTAAGCGGAAAAAGGTGATGAATTTAGATCGTTGATCTTGATCTAGATGTTTCAGCACTTATCTATATATGGGATGCTTCAAACCCTAATTTGTGAAAGACTATGTGTGTGTGGATGCAGATGTGAAGAGCAGAGATCAGGTGCATATCTATGTTTTGCATATCTAAAGCATTGACCAGATAGAGTGACCGAGCATAGCAGTGAAGAAAAAAACATAGATATATTAGATTAAGAGATCAGTTAAGAATTGGAAAGAGAAGATATGTTATCAGCATTTGTAGTGCAGATCGAAGGATCGGGTACTGATACATTCTAACAAGTGAATCATGGTAAATCTCTTAATAGAGTGGTCCTAACAGGCCTTTGTAAATCTCTTAATAGATTGTTTACTTTGTTGTAATTTTAAATCCTTTAACAAGGTAGATTGTATAAGTTTGCAAGCTCTTAACAAGGCAGACCCCTCACAGGGTAGATCATCAGAAGTGATCAAAACTTTATAGCCCTAACATGCACACTTCATTACTACAGTAGTGAAGATTTGTGGGTGTCATCCCCACCCTAGTTTTACCTTCAAGGGTTTTTGTGTTACCAAATCTTTGTGTTATGTGTTCATTATGGATATGATTAGATGTTAGATCTTTTACAACATTTCAATTTATATTTAAGAATACATAGTTGAATCAGTTTGTTTAGAATTGGTATAAGTTTTATAGATCTTATTCACTCCCCCTCTCTCAATTGTTGCTTTCCTGTATTAGACTTCCAACAATTGGTATCAGAGCATTGTTTTCTTAGAAGAAGTCTAACCACTTGAGAGTTAAGATCTTGTAAATGGTGTGCAAAAGCTCACAAATAGTCAATTGGACATGGTCAACCAACTTTTATTTTCAAATCAAGAGATAAAAAGAAAACAAATTGAAATTACATATCTCAGATATGAGAACAGTCAACTGGAAAATGAGTTGAGATCTGAAAGAGAACTCATTAAGAGGACAAACAAAACAAATGAAGCCTTGAGATACTTTGAGTAACTAACGTGATCACCGAGAAGGAATAATGAAACCTCTGAACTTGGACATATTGAGCACCTGTCATCCACTAAAGAAGGAGAATCAACAAAGAGTGGAGAAATGAGAAATGCAAAGTTGAAGAATAGAAAACCTACTTGTTATCATTGTGGGAAACCAGGTCACACAACAAACATATGCCAAAGAAAGAGTGGTAAGTCCAATCCTAAACCTAAATTTAATGGATATTACTTTAACTATAAGAAGCATGGACATCAGGCACATGAATGTAGGTCAAAGACTAGAAATACACCTACTTCACCTAGATTCCAAGGACATTATTATATTTGTCAGAATTTTGGTCATAGAACTCAAGATTGTCAATCCAATGAAAAATCTAGATGGACAACCAAGAAACAAGGCAATGCACTGAGGAAAGGTAACACATTCAATTGGGATTATAATACAAGATATAGTTATCACTATTGTGGAGAATATGGTCATATTGCAGAGAATTGTATTAGTACACACTTTAGAGGTAAATCCAAGAGTTGGATGAATGGAAGTATGGTATTCTATAGTTGTCACAAGATCGGTCATACCAAGAGACACTACAAGACCAGAGCCCTGACACCTATTGTCAAGAAGATAAGGAATCAGATGACTTTGACATGGAGAAAGAAAGAAGAAGCAAGCAGTAGTGGATCCAGTGAAACCGAGATCACCCAATCCAATGGATCAGGTTATCACACTACTTCCAATTAAGAAAAAAAGGTATGTAAGGAATTGTTTTCCTAAATGTTATATTTTACAATAGTTCCTAACATAAGATGTATTGAGAGTCCATATCTGCATAAGTTAAGATGCATTAGGACAAATCTGAGGCAAGAACCAAGAAAAAGAATTATTATGCATAGTTGATGTTGAGCATTAGTATTAGCATATGTTGAGCTCCCATACCGACCGAGCTGATATGTTGACCAAGCATTAGTAGTGATTGAGTCGTTGTTCTGAGTGAGTGATGGTATGTGATAACTGAGCTATTTATTCAAGGACCGGGGATAAATTTTATCCACCTACCACAACAAGAAGCATTTATTGAAGACCTAATTCAACTGTTTAAGGGCATATAATGAATTCAGTAGTTCATTTTTCATTTCATAAAGTGATTAAGAGTTTGTAGAGAATTTAGAAGGTGATTCAAGAGAGATTTGAGTAGAGTTTGAAAAGATCCCTCTTGTGTATCGTTGACAAGTATTGTGAAGGTTGAAGACCCATTATTGCTGAGTTACCCATAATTTGTTTCACAAGCCCTAGTTTGCAGAAATGGTAGCCAATACATCCATTGCTATAAAGAGACAAGATAAGGAACTGAAGAATGTTCAGTTGGTTAGGAGAAATGCTTGTGCACCACCCAATTTATGAGTCATTCTTGAGACTGCGGTGAAGGGAGATCTTATAGGATCCTTGTCATCAATCCTGCCTAATGTACTCATGATCCATGATGTGCGATCATGTTACATGTGCAAAATTGGAGAAGTTGGAGACTTTGAGTTGAGGGAAGCCTACAATGAGCTATGTGAAAATGGGGCATTGAAAGCTGATCATGAGCACATTGTTGACAAAGGGTCAGTCTGTGCCCTAGACTTCCCGTAGGACTTCAAAGTTGATTGGATCAGGATAGTGTTAAGCAGATTTCATGATATGAACCTATGACTGGAGAATGGACCAGTCAAGATCACTAAAAACATCATCCATTGAGTTACTAGTTACCCCATTGTGCAAGGGAAGCGAACCATGCACTATTAGAATAAGGATGATATTGAAAAGTATAGTTTAGTGGAGAGGAACAAATGAGGAATGACAATTTCAACAATCATAGATCCTGAAATTGATTTTGGAGTTAGTGTCATTGCACATAAGTTTTACCAATTTGAGTAGAGTGGATAGTGTCCCACGTGTAGTGGTTGATAAGTTATGGAAAAGTGAAAAAGGATCATACTTATGATCTTTGCGAGCTACAGATGACTCAACTTGTTGAGAACCTATCATCAATTTGGAAGGCAAAGAACTATATGTGTAAGTTCAGATCCTTACTAGTTTTTATATTTTTCTATGTTTGGAACACTTTTCCTACTATAGGAGATGTAGTATGGAGTCAGGATCGACCTATAACTGTACAAATAAATTAGTTCATACAAAATTTAGGAGAGAAACTTTCTTTATTTCATATAAAAATTGTAGTAGAAATTCCTCTAATGAGACTTCAACAGCGCCAAAATCAGCAGTTTCACCAGTGACAATAGTAATACCAAAGGTAGCAAGGCGTCGGTTGGCCTCAGGATTCTGAAACGGGTAAGTTTTGACCTGCACGTCCTCATTCTAACATTCCTAATGTGTTTAAAAACATCTTCCAGTCTAGAGCAAAAGTACAACCCACCAGGAGAATACAGTCATCTACAACCTCATAGCACGCGGGTTTCACAAAGGCCACGTTTGCAGAGAAAAATGTTGTAGGAAACAACGTTAGGAATATTTTTTATGGGAAAGGCATAGTCTAGCTAGCCAAGCCTTTTTTTGTTAACCCCTGATTTCATTTTTCCAATACAAAGCACCATAAGTGCTTTAGGACGTTTGAAATTGGGGAGCCCTCCGCAATGGCCTTTCCTCCCAATCAATTGGGTGCTAAATCTATTCAAAATCTTGTAAACTGATTTGAGTGGGAAAATGTTTATTCAAAAGTTCAAACACAGAATGCCCTTCCTCCAGGAAAGAAAAGGTATCAAAACAAGGCTAGAACCCTACTCTAAGACAAGCAGCTGATTTTTGATATATGTGAAGGCGCTCCTCTAGAACCACCAATAAGCACACTTGAGAACATCGATACAAAAAAAATAGGATCCACCTACAATGATTGATCTCCCACCGCCTGTGATAGATCAAACAACACAAGCCCCCTTCATTCCAAACAAATATAAGCAATTCTGGCAAAAGAAGATATCCCAAGATCTGCTGCTCCTAGACCCTGCTATGGCTTCAATCACCCTACCAAAAAAAATGCTACAACTTCCTATTGGCACACTCTGGCATTTGGCACTTATAGGTAAGCTCTCATCCAACATTTTGTCGTTCTTAGAAGTTAAGGGATGGGCAATGTTGTCTTTTCAAGGGTTGAAGGAAATGTTTTGTATTGATCCTGTAAATTAATTTTTTATCGCTATCTTTCATACTAAAATTGCTAGAGACCTGGTCAATAAACATAAAGATTGGTTCTGCAAGGGTTTGGGTCTTTTTATAGTGACCTGGGTTCCTAATTTTAAACTAGAGCTTAATGTGGCACATTTTTTTCCACACTGGATCTCTTTCCCTTTTCTACCTCTAGAATATAGAGAGCCAGAGATCTTAGAGTATATAGCTAACAATGTGGGGATCTTCCTCCTACATGATCTCATTCCTTTCGAGGATCCTCATCAAGATGTTAGAGTATGCATTTTAATGGATACCCATAAAAGATTCAAACAGAAGATTGCTATTAAATAAAAATGGGGGGAATGGCTTCCGAATATTATTGTTAATGACCTGGTCACAGTTCATCATTATCAGCACAGACTTGGGTATTTTAACACTTATTACCACAAGGGACAATCTAGTAACATTAGTATATGCCTAGATCATAACTCTGACCCAATGACATGCATCCTAAGAGCTCGGCCTACGAGACACAATACACCAGGGAAACAATAAACAACAAATGAGGGTCAAGAAAACACAGATACACAACTAGTATATCTAGTTAATAATCTGCAAGAAAGGATTTCTACAATGATTCACTTCATCTTCCTCTACTTTTCCTACCTAAATTGGGAATTCCATTTCAAATCCCGTAATCAAGGCTTGCTAGAGTATGTCCCCCTTACGACGCATAGATCATCTATCGGTGACATTGTCCACCAATTGACATTTTGTGAATCCCCAATTATCCTTTCCGTCACCAATGAGATTCAAACAGACGAACAAAACATGATATTAACAGGATGCACAATTTCAGACAGGGGCTGTGATACGAGTGATCAAAATGCAGAAGTAGAAGAAACACCAAGATTAGAACACTATATAGAGGCTTCTTCTGATTATGTAGATTTAATGGATTTGCCACTATATGTTGTTCATGATGGCTCCACAGAATATTTTGATCATCCCATTGACATGTCTCAAAATAGTCAGTTGCGGGATAACCTCTATGGGATGGAGAATTTCTCACTGGAAAATAAATACTCGCAAATACATAGGGGACTCGAGCACTATGAGAATGTCTCATTAGAGCCTCCAGAGAAACAAATGGAACACCCTAAGATACACTATCCACTGAATTGCTAAAGTCTAGATGACTCCTGCCTTTATCCAGAGGCAACAAATATGATGCAATTGATAGTTCCAAGTAAGATCGGTGATGAGTCATTTGCGGAGGCAGAGCTGAATCAAAATCTGCCTCAATACATTGAAGCTTTTGACATCCCAAAAAGGCCTTATTAGCACAACATACTTTCAATTGAACAAACTCCATTACAATGTGCCCAGTCCTTAACGACTCCAAAATCAAGAGGTCGCAAGCCAAAAAGCACTAAAACAAAGGAAGAAATAGCATCAGGGAATCAATTCACTTTGGATGAGAAATTTGTTTCCATCAAGAGATTGACAAGGATGACGAGAGGTTCTCCTTGTCAACAATGAAAATTGCCTCATGGAATTTTAGAGGTATTAATGCCCCTGACAAAAGAAATAGAATCAAACAAATGATTGATTCTATACACGCTGATAGTTCTCCTACAGGAAAAAAAATTGTCGCAAGAAAATTTTGATAAAACTATAGGCAAATGGGCATCCTGGTCATCCATCCACCTACAAGGGATTGGGGCATCAGGTGGTTTGACTATTCTATGGAACCCCAAGAGCATCAACGTTAAAAAAATTGGGTAGGATAACCATTGGCAAATGGTAGAAGTGACCAGTTTTGACTTCTCACTAATTCTTCTCAATATCTATGGCCCTACCTCTACACAAGATAAGCAAGCATTATGGACCCATTTAACATTTCAAATTTAGAATCACAGCGATCAAAATGCAGTGCTTGGAGGAGATTTTAACGCTATCCTTAACATGTAAGAAAAAATTGGTGGAATATGTCCTCCACTAAAAACCATATGAGATTTCTCCACATTGCTCTTAGATAATAATTTGATGGATGTGGTCCCATCATCTGGCTCCTTTACATGGACAAATAAGAGAGTGAATTTTGCACAAATTGCTAGCCGATTGGATAGATTCCTAGTATCACAAGAATGGAAGCTCAAAAATGTCCACTTCCAATAAGATATTCTCTCACTTCTAGGTTCAGATCATTTTCTAATACAGTTGACCATAGATAATGCAGCAGTACCAAATAGCCATAAACCATCATTAAAATTTGAAAAAATGTGGATCAGACATCCTCATTTCTCGCCTTTGATAAAACAATGGTGGGTGAGCTCACCATATGTGGCTGGAACCAAAATGTATCAGTTGGAAATGAAGCTAAAACATGTCAAAAGCCGCATTAAAAAATGGAATGAGGAGGTATTCAAAAACATCTTTCAGCAAAAAGATTTGGTCAAGCAACAATTATTAGATCTTCATGAGCATACTATATAACATGTCATGGATAATGATATATATAGAAAATAGAGATAATTACAACAAAAATGGGAAGAATTGTGTTCTAGGGAGGAAGAGTATTGGAGGCAAAAGTCATGGGAGATGTGGCTACGGGAAGGAGACAAGAACAAAAAATTCTTCCATGCCTTAGCTAAGTAGAAACAAGCAGCCATCACAATCTTTTCCATAACAAAAGTTTCATTGGGCAAGATTCTCACAAATGCTCAAGATATTCAACATGAAGGAGCAAGATATTCAACATTAAGGAGTAAATTTTTTTGAAAATCTACTCGCTCCTTCCCATGCTTTGTCCCCATATCAAGAGCAGCTAAATGAAATTCTTGATGCAATTCCAAGTATAGTGACACAACAAGATAATAAGATACTAATGACACCTTTCACTTACCAAGAATGTTGTGGAAGAATCTAGGAGAAATAAAAGAATGTTGAAATATTTCAATACAACCAACATAGCTATTATTCCAAAGGTGAAAGAGCCAAAATATTTTGCAGATTTTTGACCCATATTACTTTGTAACACAATCTATAAAATCATCACCAAAGCTATATATATGAGATTACAACATCGCATCCCATTAATAATTTCCCAAGAATAGGGAGGTTTTGTTCTAGGACGAGAAACTATGGAAGGAGCTTTAGTTGCTCATGAAGCACTTCATTCCATACAAGAAGATCAGTCTCCTAGTTTCGTCATCAAATTAGACATGATGAAGGCATATGATAGAGTGTGTTGGTATTTTTTATTTTGAGTCCTTCTCAAGTTTGGCTTTTCTAATGAGTGGTCTAAATGGATAAGGGTGTGCATATTGGCGGCTTGGTTTTCGGTTATTATTAATGGAAATCCGGCAGGATTTTTTTCTTCTACACAGGGAATCAGACAAGGGGATCCACTTTCCCCCATCCTTTTCATTTTAATGGTAGAAGCTCTTAGTATAAAAATCAAGAGACAAAATGCAATGGGATTATGGAGCGGTGCAAAAATTGAAGGCACAAACATTTTAGTCACCCATTCCCTCTTTGCGGATGATACATTATCGTTTGGTAAATCACAAGTTAAGGAGGCAAGAAGGATAAAGTATGTCCTAGAGATTTATGCTGCAGTATCTAGACAAAAAATTAATGCACAAAGGTCACAAATATACCTCTTTAACACCAACCAAATCATTGCAAACAAAATTGTCCAAGTCCTAGACTTCTCGGTGGACATATTACCCTCAAAATACTTTGGGATCCTGTTGTTTTTTGTAACAAATAAAGAAACTTATTGGCCTTTGTTGTTGAAATAATTAAGAGTAGAACAGTGGCATGGAAAGCCATGTGGCTCTCACTATCAGGCATACTTTTACTCGTTAAATCTGTCCTATCAGCAATCCCAAATTATTACTTAGCCATTTTAAAAGATCCATGATTAGTCATACAACAAATTCAAAAGCTGATTAGAGGATTCCTATGGACAAGGAACATGAATGGTGAGAAAAAGATTCCTTTAGTCTCACTAAAAGATATGGCAAAATGACCAACAATAGGAGGGGCTGGTGTACATGATCTAACAACCTGGAACAAAGCATTTGGGGGAAAATTAGTTTGGCAGATGTATAAAAAACCACACAATAAATGGTGTCAGATCATGCAGAAAAAATACCTTGACAGTCCCAATCCAACCTGAATCCTTTCCATTTCAGACCCACCCAAAGGGTCAACAATATGGAACTTCATGGTGGCATCAAGACATGTAGTACATAGCTATGTAACATCAGAAGTCAATAACGGATCAACTGTCAAATTTTGGAGGGACTCTTGGAATGGACAACCTATTTTTCTAGCTCCAACCGTCCCTCAAGAAATTATTAATAAAGCAGAAAATGAATGGGGGGTATACCTTAAGGAATATGTAATGGATGTCAACTTGTTTTCAAGGAAAGTACAATGGAAAGATCTGGAAGAACTATAATTATCAAGGCAAAATACTGATCTACTTTGCAAAATTCTTACAAAAAGACAAGCTTATTGTTCAGATAAGGAAGACGAGCTGGTCTGGGCTCTGGAAAAGGATGGTAATTACTCCATTAAAGAAGGCTACAAAATTCTCCAGCATGTGGAATTTGAAAAGGTCCCCTCCCGAGCATATCATTTTTGTTGGAACAAATCTACTCTGCCTAAAGCACGGTGTTTTTCATGGCTCACATTGAACAAAAGAATCCTTACAAGTGACCGACGGGAAAAATTTCATATTTCTCAAGCATTTCAATATCCTCTATGCAAAGACCAGATTGAAATTGTAGATCACTTGTTATTACAATGTACCTTTGCACAACAATGTTGATTGTTTTCCCTCAACAAACTCGGTTATTATACTCCATTACCCAAGAAGTTGTGGGATCTTTTTGAATCCTAGCCATAATTACATCATGATGCACTTTTTGCCAATATCTGGAAATGCGCCCCATCGATAGTAGTTTGGTCAATATGGTGGGAATGTAATAAAAAAATATTTAGAAATGAAATGACAACTGTGGATTTAGTGTTAGAATTTATAGAGAAATCAATATCAGAAGTAGTAAATCCTAGCATATATAGATGTGGTTACAATCCTATCTTGACAACATGGGATAGCTCACTACTGAAAAATGGGGCAAACTCAATATACCCATGGGTTGGGAAAATTTTAAAAAGCCATCTGGACAAGTAGACTGCTTACAGGTTTGGTGGCAACCGCCACTACCTCAGAGTATGAAAATGAACTTCGATGGTGCTTCGCAGGGAAATCTAGGAACATCATGATTGGGGGCATGCATTAGGGATTGTAAGGGGAATTTATTGGCTTGGACTACTTCCCCACTACCTATAGGGACAAAAAACATAGCAGAAGCTCATACATTGATGACGGGTCTTATTTTGGAAAAATGTTGTGGGATCAAGAACATACGTGTCGAAGGAGACTCGCAGGTAATTATTGACACTTGTGTCAAAAGGGAATCACATAGTTGGCAGTTGGAATACATTTTAAAATAAATATGGTGCATTCTAGATAGCTTTCCATATCTTATTATTTCACATACCCTTAGGGAAGGAAACAAAGTAGTGGTTTTCTTGTCAAATATGGGATGTGATGGCACAGATATAATGGATACAACGACAATAAACATTTCAGAACAATGGCCCTTTTTACAAACGGTGGTGGACAATGATAAAGTCCATCTAAATTTAGTGGATAACCACTCAAATTGATATGATACAGAATGTAATGTCCCCGCCAGGGAACCCATAAGGAATCAGGTCTTATGACCAAAATTGCAACTAATTTTTTTTTTTTTTACATCATTACTACTCCACATTTACATTCCTTAAGGTTCCCTTAATGAATTTCATTTACTAACACATTTACATTACTTATCCAAATTAAATTTCATTTCCTTTCTTTACTTTCACATTTAGAATTTAAGAGATAGGGTAAGAAAATAACATTTCATTTACAATTATATTCCTTACTTTATATACTAATTCCATTTCTCCTTCCTACACATTGAATAACTATTCATTACAAATCACATTTCAACTTTATCATAATAAACATTTTTCTTTCATTGCAATAAA
>MU228003.1:183002-197861 GCA_018584345.1 Thuja plicata | reverse complement strand
GATAACTCCCTAAACATAATTCTAAGTCCAAGGGTACCCTAGAGAGTATCTTGGTTAAATCTCCACACATCAACAGTTCGAGGATTTTGAAGGCACGCTCAGACCTGTGTAGCCAGGTGGAGACGATACCTAGTACCTGCATCCTGCATCACCAACTGATATGCATATACAAATATATATAAAAATAGACAGTAGAAAACAAGGAGGGAGAGTGCGACATCGTTTGGACCTCCCGTAAGAGTTACTACGACTGCCCCTCCTCATCCTACACTCACATCAACCAGTAAATGTCAAATCATAATAGGGTCAGTAGGGTTAGATCCTAATATAAACATCATAACACAAATCAATGTAAAACATTTTAATGATAGTTCATTTCTAACCATTCATCATTAAATGCTATTTTAATATTTCCAAATAAACTGCAGTAACCAAATATATGCTCAAATGGCTCATAAAATGTTAACTAAATAATCCTAGTCCATCATAAAATCCAAAGTGTCAAAGCAAAAGTCATGTCATAGGAAGATACTAGGGTGGGCATTACACAGAATCAACATCCAGTACAAAACTCATAGTTGCATCATATATGGGCATCAAGATACGGTGTTCACATTATTAGCAAAAGCCCTGTATGTTATACACATACACAATCGATCTACCGTAGTGACCACAATGGGAAAATTTATGATGGGGTAATAGGACAATCAATGAAGATACTCTCTGAGACACGCTTTGAAAGTGTGGCACCCCTAGTGACTTGAAAATTCCCATGTGGGATTTGGATCCTCAGAATGGAAATACGATCTTTAAATGGCAGCGGAGAGATTATAAGATGAGATTGTATAGTACAAGTATTTAATGAAATAATAAAGAAAACACTGCCAATTCAAAAGAGGGAACCTAACATTAAGTGAAGATAATCTCCTTCACACGTGGTTAGAAATCAACTCTGATATACGACCCTCCATATTCACATGGCTGTTGGCAGAAGAATTGCAGCCCAAAAGCCAAGTGAAATACACATCATATAAGATTTAATTGCCATCAAAGCACACCAAATTATGTACTTTGATGATGCCACCAGAGCACATTGGCTTTCTATTTAGACCCTACACAATACATACTACGATATCAGATATTGAAGATGGAGAATATGGCAGAGGCTTGTGTAAGCTGTGTTTCCTGCGCTAATTTTCACATTGAATTGCTGCCAAAAAATTTCAGAATTTGGTTGCCACCCAAATTTAAATGAAGATGTGCTTCAACTGCGTATTAATGATATAGTGATGGATGGAGTGTTTGTAGTGCATTCCTCCGCCATTTGACGAGCAATCAAGCAAGTAACTGGTCACGACAACTTTGCCCCAAAAACTAAGCAATTTTTGTTTCCATCACATCTAGCCTCCATATTTCTATCGAATGCTATGGACCTCCTCCAATCCCCACATTGGCTAGAAATTCTGGGTAGCCAACAAACTCAAGCAAGCAATGCAACATTGTGACCTTTGGAATGGCCAGGTGTTGATTGGGGGTTTGTTTTATAGGCACCAATTACTACATAATCATGGCTTTTTGGTTGCATTTAATGGGGAAAAATGGTCAATAGAACAACAAAATGTGAAAATTATGAGAATTGTATTCAAAGAGAATGGGCATGTTCTCAGTTCACATCTTGAGGGAAAATTGATGGCTACCATTATCATGTTGACAGATCTTTTGGGGTTACCAAACTCTCCAGCTATTCCAAGGCAAATTAACTACCGTCGGCCCTCTGTGTGGCATGAGGAAAATCCAAACAAGAATCTATGGATATTAGGGAAAATTTGGGAAAAAACATCCTCACCACAAAGGGAAGATTCTTGTGGTATGCCAAAAACTTCTAATGCACAAGATGCCCAATTCTTAGACTGGGAGACAGTTGCAGTACCAATTCTAGGTATGGAAGAAAAAATACAAAAAGCTCAAGAAAGCGGCTTTGAGACCACATCCCCTACCTCATGCCCAAATGGGAGGAATTTGATTTGGTTGCCCTGGTCAAAGATGGCCCCCATCAAGAAACACTACGTTGAGAGCGGATGAGAGAAGACCACAATAGAGAAAGGTACAAATGCATGGTCCACAGATTGGACATGACATCCAGAGATGGCGCCCACAGAGAAGCACAAAGTCGAAAGTGGATGGGAGAAGATTATAGAAGAAGCATCTACAAGTGCATGGTCCACAGATTGGACACATCAATCAGAGATGGCATCCGTGAAAGAGAAAAATGCAAAGAGCGGGTGGGAGAAGGCTACAGTCAAGGAAGTTGCAAATACATGGCCCACAAATTGGACACAACATTCCCGAATGGAGCTACACTCTGGAGAAGATGTTGCAATGGAAGAATAAGGTTGTTGAAGCTTGTTTTCCAATTTTGTTAAAAAAAATTTGATTTGTACATTCGATGATTTAGTGGGTTAGAATCGTTCAAAATTTTGTAATGATTATGATGTAAACACTGCAAGATATACTCTTTTGTATTTTTGTCTTCGAATGTGCATATTCAAAAACTATTGTAATTTTCAAAACAATATAATATTTTGTATTGAGCAAGGATTCTGGGTTTTCTTGTTGGCTCTTTCCCAGATGAGCTCTTGAACCATTTTTAAATTATAATTAATATATTCAGTGGCTAGCCCACTTTTGCTTTAAAAAAAAAACATTTAGAAGGGAATTTTGATAATATCATGGAAAACTACTTTGTTGAATTCAAGAAAAATATGATATTAAGGAGCAGAATCCCAGTATCACTAGTAGAGAATCATTGTGATGATGTTTTCTTTCTAGTTGATACTGATTATACTTATGTATAATTTGTAGTACCGAGGGTATCATGGCTAAGTCCATTACCCTATGAAGTAAATATAGATGAGAAATCTATAGCAATCATAGCTCTACTAGTAGAGGCAGTTGATAGAAAGGCTAAGAGATTTGGAAATTATGATGAAGCTAAATCAAAGATAACCACAGCATTGAAGGTTGCAACTATGGAGAGGAAAAGAAAAAAAATTGTGAAAAATCTTGAGAAGATGTTAGGAGAATAAGAAGAGGAATATGCACCATTACAGATCACACAAGGTCAAGGTGAGGACCAATCTAGTGACTCTGAAGAAAGTGAAGAAGAGGATGTAGAAGGGAATAGGAAGGGTAAGAAAGTGATGGTTGCCAAGCCAACCAAGAAGAGGAGTTCATAACAGAAATCTAATCCTCCTACCACATCTCGACCGAGAACCAGGGCATCTACAATTACTATTTCAGTTGAGCCACCAAAGAAAACATTAGTAAAGAATGTTGAAGGGGAAATTTTAGGGAAGAGAAAACAAGTTCAAACTGAAGCTGAGACAAGCCACCCTAAGAGGAAGCCAAGAAGGAAATACATTATAGGAAAAGATGATGAAGATGAAGAATTGACAGAAACAAAGGACATCAGCAAATTCAAAGTTGCTACACACAAACATACTACCAATGTTGATGAGATTTGTCACAACATCAAGAATTCAGCAGGTTTGTCTGGATTCAAGTTTATTAAGTTTAAAAAGTTAAGTAAAGTTGATAAGTCAAAGATAGAAGAAACAATGATGGATATGTTAGTAACATACAAGATTATACCAATAGAGATTGGGAATTTAGTCCCTGAAGAACTAGCAGTTAAGATTGACGAGAGATGGAAGCATGCCATTATGATAGAAAGGCAAACTAGAGAAGGAGCATTAGCTCAAATTATGCCTGAATTGACAAAGAAGTAGAAAGAAAAATTAATGGACCAATATAGGAATAGATTCATTCCTAAATTGAGAGCTTATTCTATATTGATGAATGATGTTGAAGGTGTTGTGCAGCAGAGCCAAAGGATATGGAAGATTATCTTTGGACTGATAGTGGACAAGAACAAAGATGAAGGCACATCAAAACAAGTTGAGCTTGCCAGTAAAGAAGATATTGATGAACTGGATAATGTTGAGGATGAGATAAATTATAATATTGAAGATGAAATGAATGATATGATTGAGGATGAGATGAAGGATAAGGTTGAGGATGAACATATTGAGGATTTAACAACTGATGAGGTTACACAAGGTTTGAATGTTGAGGAGTGGGGTAAAGAAACACTCATAATTCCATATTCACCTACCGAGGAAAACCTTGAAGTCAATGCAGAAGGAGATGAAAGGAAAGAAGATCAAGCAGATAAGTCTACATCAGATATCTCCAAATCACATAAAGGAGACACAGAGGAGACCAAGACTCTTGAAATTGAGTAGAAACAGGAACCTAAGGAGGAAGAAGATATTCAAGCATTGGTATAGTTACCTAATGTCACTCCTCTGGTACTTACTAAAGTAAAGAGTGCTGATACATCTGAATAGAAGGTACTTAATACTAAAAATGAGATAGTTCCATTCAGTGGTGATACTAGTACTTTGAAAGGCGAATACTGACTGAGTAGCATCTCACCAGAGACCAAGAATAAGAAATCACATCAGAAGAAAAAGGACAAGTCTTTGAGCTCTGAAGTAACACTTGACAAAGTTATAGTAATTCCAAAATGGGATACTGATAACTTATCTTATGAGCAGATGCTAATCTTGCAGGATTTATTGAACAGGAAAAGGAAGCAAGAGGAATTGAAAAGGGAACATCAACAGAAGCATGTATTGCATGAAGTTAAAGATATCTTTGTTGATGTATTTGAGTTTCAAGAGCTAAATGAGAAGACACCTATATTGGAAAAATTGGTTCATATTGTTCAGAAGGAGAACACTGATGATATAGATGCTAATGAGAAACTCATGCAAAGGTCTGAGAGAAAATTTGAGACCAAAGTACTTGAGAGAGTTGCAACAAAGCTTACTGAGAAGCACGTTGCACTTTCTGATCTGGTAAGCAACCTAGAAGAAGTGATAGAAAATGTTCTCTTTTGTACAAACAAATTTGTGACCCAAAATTATTTACAAAGGAGAATCAATAGCTTATTGAGAAGCTACAATTATATTTGAAGTCAACAGGACACTCATTGAGCATGGATGCAAGTTCCAGCTTTCTTCATTTTAAAAGGTTGACACATGCCCATGGGAGACTAGCCAAGCTCATGGCTAATGATGGAAGAATAAAGGTGAAATTGATTTCCATTCAGACCATGTTGATACCTCGTTTGGAGGTTATGCAAAAAGAGGTGAAAGCAACAAAGGAATTATCTCAAAAAGATCCACCTTTGAACATTGTAGAGAGTTAGATTGATCTAGTTGCCGAGCTAGAAATCAAATTGAAGGTTTTGGAATTTGTCAGGACAAGTTTGGATAATGCATTAGTGATGATCCTAAATATTCATAAACCATTTTTGGATAAATATGGTTTGACCTTTACTACCCCAGCAAATAAGAGTGACAAGAGTGACAAAACAAGGGGGGAATGTAATATTGATGGCAATGTAAGGTATAACATATATTTTTTACATTATGTATATAATTTGTAAATGTAGTGAAGTTGATGCAGGAGCATCCTGAGGTGGTTGGCTATCCTACTCAACAAAAAAATATTTTTTTTTTCTTTAGCTTGTTTAGAGGCTACTCGAAGTACTCTGTTGCTCAGGCTCTGTCACTCGATTATGCTTGTTTTGGGTTGGCCTCTGATGCTCGGGTTTTATCGCTTGGGCATGCTTGTGCATTTTCTGTTACTCGATCATGCTTGTTACTGAGTTCATTGCTTTTGTCACTCGGGTTTTTTTCTATGTTGTTCGATCATCCCTTGCTCGAGTTTCTTATTTTGGAGTTGGATATTGTGGCCAACTTCTGCATTGGATTTCCATGATGGAGTTAATGATGGATCTCTCATTGGAGTTTGTGTGGACCTAAATCTCATGGATTTAATGACCATTGCAGCTGACTGGCATTTAATTATTGCTTGTGGCAATTTTGTATAAAAGGAGTCTAGGTTGATGTTTTAAGGGACACAATAGGAGGGGAAGAAGATAGAAGAGTAAGATAATAAGTTGAAAGTTTGTAAATTGTTGCAGATAGTTGTAAGTGGGTAGATAGAGACTGCAAATTTCTTGGTGTCTTATGAGCAAAGTTTAAATCTAGTTTCTTCCACTTAGCTATAGGATAGATGGATAGAGTTGGATCCTGAGAGATCTGGTTGAATATATTGATGTAATTGGCCCTAACTGGGAAGGCCTTACAACCTAACATGTTTCATGTAATTGGAATTCTAAATTAATATAAAGTTGATATTGAAATATCTCATGTTGTATTGTTTCCATTATGTTCTTGTTGTTTGGCTACAAGTTTGGACAATCCATTCTTGGATCCTCTGAGCTTGACTACATCAAGTGGTATCAGAGTGAAGGTTGATCTGTTTTGTTGCTTAGGGTTTTTGAAGATCTAGAGAGATGACTCTAAGAAGATTGGACCCTAGGACGATTACATATCTTTCTGAGGAGGTGGAAGCAAGGATAACAGAAAGATTCAGATCTATGATGATGATAATGAAGAATGAAATCATAGAAGGCATCATAAACGTTGGATAACAAAGAGGCCCTAGAATGAATGATGGTTATGAAGAAGCTCTTGAATATTTTGAAGCTGCTGGATCTAGTGGAGATGATAGAACTGATCAGATGACAAGATCTGGAGGAGGTAGATATGGTCAGTTGCAGAGATCTAAAGCTTGGTTGAATACAAGTTATCAAATGGAGGTGTCCAATTTATCAGGAACATTGAAGCCCAAGGATCTGATTGATTGGATCAATGAGTTGGAAGACTACTTTGAGCTAGAAGACATTGAAGATCCACTTAGAGTGAGATTGGCATAGTCTAAGTTAAAAGGTCATGTTTCTCTATGGTGGAAAGAATTGCAGAGGGACCGAGAAGAAGAAAGTGAGATGAAGATCAATCAGTGGAGGTTGATGGTGGAAAAGCTAAGTTAATTCATGCTGACTATAAACTTGAGTTGTTTAAGAAATTGAAGAATCTGAAAAAGAAGATGAATGTTGAAGACTATACCAAGGAGTTCTACAAATTGGTTATTCGGTCTGGACATACAGAACTTTCTAAAGAAAAGGTGGAAAGGTATGTTAATGGTTTGAAATTCAATATCTAGGATGAGATTGGTATGTTGAAGATTGAGTCTGTAGAGGATGCTTATTAGTATGCACTGAAGGCAGAAGATAAGTTGAAGAGAAGACAATATGGTAATTCCCGAGGGAAGGAGAAGCAGGAGCCATCGGTAAAGGATAAACTGAAAGTTGAAGATGAACTGAAACCTATTCAAATGAGTAGAAAGACATGTAGAGGTGTATTCAGAGTACTTTTTACAACTGTTGAGAAGAGGGACATCAGTCATTTGAATGTCCCCATGCAGATAAGAAGGCTGGTAGTCACCAAAATGCTATGGTGAATGAAATTGCTGAGAATGAACCTGAGGTGGAGGGTATGAATCTTTTTCTTAGGAGAACATTATTGTCCTCAAAGCAAGTTGATTCTTGTCAAAGGAACAATTTGTTCGGGACTGTGTGGAAGTCTGGTGGTAAATGTTGTAAGGTGATTGTTGATAGAGGGAGTACTGACAACCTAGTTGCTGAGGAGATGGTTCAAAAACTTGGTCTAAAAAGATTGAGACATCCTTGTCCTTATAGGATAAGTTTGTTACAAGCTGGTCAAACAATAGAAGTGAAAGAGTAGCGCATGGTGAGTTTTTACATTGGTACTTATAAAGATGAAGTATTATGTGAAATTGTAGAGATGAATTCTTGTCATGTTTTACTCAGTAGACCTTGACAGTATGATAGAGAGGCTATTCATGACTGTAAAAAAAATCTAATTACTATCCTAAAAGATGGACAGAAGTCTATTTTGATTCCTTTGAAAGATGAAGGTGAAGGAAGGAGGAACTTGAGCATTGGTAGCAAATTTGAAATGGTTGCAATAGATGGTGCAGAAAAAAGTGTACATAGATGTGAAGGTAAATCAGCAAGTGCTAGTGGTAAAGGAAAGCAGAAGAAGAACCAAGGGAAGAGTGTGTTGGTTGAGGACTCGAAAGACCTGTATATCAAGAACCAATTTGGGATCTATGTGTTGAGTCCCAAAAGATGTTCATCCAGCTTCTGAGAACATCTTTTTGCACCTAGGGTGTCTGATGCAGGAGCATCCTAGGGTAGTTGGAAATCCTTCTCAACAAAAAAAATTGTTTTCTTTTTTTTTTTAGCTTGTTTAGAGGCTACTCGGAGAAGTACTATGTATCTCAAGCTTTGTCACTTGGCTATGCTTGTTTTGGGTTGGTCTTTGATGATCGAGTTCTATTGCTCGGGCATGTTTGTGCATTTTCTGTCTCTCGGTCATGCTTGTTACCAAGTTCATTTCTTCTGTCGCTCAAGTTTTGTTCTCTGTTGCTTGGTCATCCCTTGCCCGAGTTGTTTACTTTGGAGTTGGATCTGGTGGCTGAAGCTGCATTGGATTTCCATGACGCAGTTAATGATGGATCACTCATTAGAGTTTGTGTGGACCTAAATCTAGTGGTTTAATGACCGTTGCACCTGACTGGTGTTTTTAATATTTTTTCATTGTGGATTGTAATGGCCGACTGGCATTTAATTATTGCTTGTGGAAATTTTTATAAAAGGAGTCTAGGTTGATGTTTTAAGGGACATGACAGGAGGGGAAGAAGATAGAAGAGTAAGTTAATAAGTTTAAAGATTGTAAATTGTTGTAGATAGTTGTAAGTGGGTAGATAGAGACTGCAGATTGCTTGGTGGCTTATGAGCACAAGTTACAATCTAGTTTCTTCCACTTAGCTATAGGATAGATGGATAGAATTGGATCCTGCGAGATCTGGTTGAATATATTGATGTAATTGGCCCTAACTGGGAAGGCCTTATAGCCCAACATGTTGCATGTAATTGGAATTCTAAATTAATATAAAGTCGATATTGAAATATCTTGTGTTGTGTTGTTTCCGCTGTGTTCTTGTTGTTTGGCTGCAAGTTTGGATAGTCCATTCTTGGATCCTCTGAGCTTGACTATATCAGAAGTCTTCATGAAGAAAGATTGAGTCAGAATCCTAGGGGGAGTTCTAAGTCTATTTGAGTACTATTTTTGTAAAGGACTGAAGAGTCATGACAAAGTATTTTTTCCACTAATGTCAAAAGGGGAGATTGTTGATCTCTAAGTTTTGTTGTCTATTAGTGTCATACACTTATTCAAAATCAAGGAAGGTTGGTCGGTCATCACTATGACCGAGCCATATCACTAAGGCTGAGCAATGCAAATGACTTGTGTAATTTTATGTATTGATTGAGTAGTAGTTCTTGTCAAGCAAGTCAGTGGTCGTTGAGTACTTAATTGATGCTGAGCAGAGTGATTGTCGAGTTGCATAGAAGAGTTAGCATCGAGCGACAACATATGGATATGCCGAGCGAGACAGTTTTGACCGAGCACCAAAGTTTGCCTATGCCGCGTAAGACAATTTTTGTATATGTGTCTGGAATGTCACAAACACCAAGTTAAACCATTTTGGCCGAATTCTATGAATCATTTAATGATCATGCACATAGATTTAATGCATTAATTTTGAGATCATGGATCCCTATGCAAGCCATGCAACCAATCAAAATTAGGGATGCCTAAGCGGATAAAGGTGGTGAATCTAGACTTTTTTTCTTGATCTGGATGTTTCATCACTGATCTATATATGGGATGCTTCAAACCCTAATTTGTGAAAGAGCATGTGTGTGTGCATGTGGATGTGAAGAGTAGAGATCAAGTGTATATGTATGTTTTGTATATTTGAAGCATTGACCAGACAGAGTGACTGAGTCGAGCAGTGAAGAGAAGAACATATATATATCAGATTGAGGGATCAGTTAAGAATTGGAAAGAGGAGATCCGTTATCAGCATTTGTAGTGTAGAATGAAGGATCAGGTACTGATACATTCTAACAAGTGAATGATGGTAAATGTCTTAACAGAGTGGTCCTAGCATGCCTTTGTAAATCTCTTAATAGAGTGCTTACTTTGTTGTAAGTTTAAATCCTTTAACAATGTAGATTGTATAAGTCTGAAAGCTCTTAACAGAGTAGACCCCTCACATGGTAGATCATCAGAAGTGACAAAAAATTTGTAGCCCTAACAGACACACTTTATTACTGCAGCAGTGAAGATTTGTGGGTGTTATCCCCACACCAATTTTACCTTCAAGTGCTTCTAGATTACCAAATCTTTGTGTTATGTGTTCATTATGGATATGATTAGATGTTAGATCTTTTACAACATTTTAGTTTATGTTTATGAATACATGGTTGAATTAGTTTGTTTAGAATTGATATAAGTTTTATAGATCTAATTCAACCCCCTCTCAGTTATTGCTTTCCCATATTAGACTTCCAACAAGACCTTTAGTTAAGGTCACTTGAGTTTTGGAGTTTAGAGATGAAAGATATACAAATGTTTGAAGACATGCGAAGAGAGTGATACATCGAGACAAAGCATTTGAATGGTCGTGCCGATTTAGGGAGTGTAACGTGGAATCCAAACATGTTATGTTGTATTTTGATTGTGTATTACCTATAATTTGATAGTGTACGATCGCCAACTTTGTATTTACTTTTTTTATAAGTGTTGATTCCACTTTGTGATGTATTTGGGAGCCGACTGGGTATGTAATAACACACACACACACACACACACATATGTATATGAAGAGATTTTGAGAAGTGAAGTATGGTATGTATGTGAATGAATGAATGGATGCATTGTGATGTCAGAATCAGACATATGGTGATGCAAGCTACAACTAGAACTATTTAAGCCTAACATATGTTTGTTTCTGTTCATTTTGATAAAACATTGTAATAGAGACATATTTTTTATTGTATGAGTAGTGAGCTCAGTGTATACCTTTAACAAGGTTTTGTATTCCTTTAACATGGAAATGTACTAATGTAATATTCAGCTTCTAACAGGTCTAGGTCTCCTAAAAGGGACATAATACTTTTAGTGCATATTTATGGGTACCATCCCCATCGGGGTTTTCCCTTGGCCAAGGTTTCCTCGAGAATAAATTCATGGTGTTATGAGTTGTGTGTTTTGTGTTTATGTTCTTTTCATTTCAACATTTATTTGGTTAAGTTGGAATTTGATAAGTTTAAGTTTAAAGTGTTGTAATATTGATTCACCCCCCCTCTTAGTATTACTTAATCCTAACAATTGGTATCAGAGCTATTGGCCTTTGGATAGAAAGTCTAATTGCTTAAGGGAGATCAAGATAGATTATGAAAGTTTGGAAGAAAACTTTGAAGCAAAACTTGAAGACATTGATAAGGCTAAAGCAAAAAATGGTGACTTGAAATTCAAATTGAGAAGAGAAGAAGGTTTCATCAAGAAAATGAAGGAACAACTTGAACTATCAAGGAGTCAGAGACACAATCTTATGGATAAGATAAAAGAGGATTCAGATAGTGATACTTTGAATTAGATAAAACAACTTGAACTATCAAGGAGTCAAAGACACGATCTTATGGATAAGATAAAAGAGGATTTAGATAGTGATACTTTGAATTAGATAAAACAACTTGAACAAGAGAAAGATACTTTTAATCTTGATCATGAAACTAATTCTTTTCAAATGGATAAAGAGATTCAACAGGTAAAGAATGATAGAAACAAAATTGAAGAAGCCTTAAAAGGTGCTAATATTTAGATGGGGCAAATTTAGATTGAACTAGATGACTATAAGACCAAATATATGGAATTAGAGAAATACAATAAAAACATAAAGGGAGAACTTGTTGAGGCTAAGAAATATATTGAAAATCTTCATATGAGAAATGATAAGATTGATGAGAAGAGAGAAAGATAGAAACCTAAAGGAGACATGATTGGAGTTGGCTTCAATGAAGCTTAATGTTCAAAGACTCGAGAAGAAAAATATGAAGTGAAGACTGATGAAGAAAGACCTACTCTTGAAGAGCCTAGAGAATAGATCATACATTTTAGAGGTAGATTTTTTAGATGCAACAAGATTAGACACATGAAGAGAGACTACAGAGGTAAAACTACTTACAAATCCTTTTCTAGATATTGTTTCAATTGTCATGCATATGGACACAAGAAGGCATAATGAAGGAAGCCTAATTAATCTAGAACCAAGCAAGATTACATTAGAGAAGGAACATTAGCTAAGATCACATGTTATAAATGTAATAACTTTGGGCACATCTCAAAGTATTGTAAGATGTAGATTAATAAGAACATACCACCTCCTACATTCTACAAATGTCATAATCCAAGACACATAGTGAATCTCTATAGGTATAATGGAACTAAGAACAAAAGTGGACCTCATCCTATTGTTAAAAAGAAGAATATTGGTGATGCTAAGAGTATTACAGATAAAATGAATACTCATTTCAGGAAAGAAAGAGATATGAATAGTGATAAGGTATGGAAGGTAAAGGAACCAAGTGAGGAAAAGGTTAAGGGAGAATCAATAGATGTTATTGAGTCTTCGCTTGATGCTAAAATTGCTACAATAACCTAGATGACCAAGCATGGTCTTAGGGGGAGCATTCGAAAGAAACATCAGAAATCTATCCAACCCTTGATTATGAAGATTAAGCTCTCACAAGCTTAAGTTGAATATGTACATAGATGTTATGGAACATATATCTATGATCACATAGTTTTATAGTTTATATCCTTTGATCACTTCATTGTTAGTTGACTAGATCATGTGCAGAGATGAGATTATGGGGAACTATGTCATTTCTATACAAAATGAAGTATAAGGACAGTCAAAGGAACTTATCTAATCATCATTCAAAGAGCAGAGCTAAAGAAGAACACGGATTTGAGAAAGAAGAACAAAGAAGATAGTGTATTATGCAATTTGATGAAGCAGAAATTCATAGAATCCATAATTAAAAGGTATTTAGGTCACTCATGAACTTGTGAATATGGATACATCGATGATATTTGATGTTGCTGAGAGACCTAGATACAAGTTTAAAAGACACCCTTGCAAATCCACTAAGGATGATCCAAAAGGTGTGTTTTTGCAAACGCCCTACGAAGTTCTTCACATAGAGGATATTAGGGCTTATATCCATTGCAAATATTAATCCTTAGGAGATTTTGAGATCTTTGAGGAAATGAAAGATATTATTAAAGAGGACATAAAGTGGAAGGATGATTTTGTTCATCTTGAGAATCTGAGCATAATGAAGATGACATAATTACATGAGTTTGACGAAGAAGAATGGTTTAAATATTGTTGAGTAGAGTACACAACCAATTCATTTGGATTGGTGAGATGCCTATCAAGATTTGTAGCGAGTGATCCATGACATTAATGGTCTGGATAACTCTGGATTCATTCTTATTGCTTAGAAGAACACCAAGAAGTAGGTAGAAACCATAACTCACTCAAGATGGGATAAGCGAGAAATGATAGTGATTGACATCTTCATCAAGATGTTAGATTAGTTGTGACAATTCTTGGATACAAACTTCATTATAGCAACCAACCTAACTCAGTTGCTACTGGTGTTATAATGATGGCCTATAAGATGGTAAAGGAAAATGTCAAGTATAACCTATGTGAAGTTCTTGCACATTAGTTCATGGAGAATGTGAGACAAATAAAGAGAGACAAAACTAAGGCATTCATATTTGGATCACTTTTGATACATATGTATATACACATTGTGCATAAGTTTCTAGGTATTCACCCTAGAGCTTGGAAAGATAATGAACCCACTGGCCTACAAGTATCAAATAGCTATAGAAGACAAAATATCACATTGGCAGATGGAGAACTATTTGCAATGATCAAAATCCCACAGAGAGAGATGAAACATAGAACGAGGATACTAGAGGAAATGGTAGAAAAGTACAAGGAGACAATTTGTTTCATGGTTGAAACTGTAAAAGAGAAAAATGATGTTTATGGAATAAGAGTGTTTTGATACTCAAATCACTTATCACCTTACATTTAATGTTTAGAGTGGAGGGAAAGATAAGATATTCCCTTTTATTCTTAAATGCACAAAGGAAGGATCCAAATTGATCAACCCAAAAAGGATCAATGCATAAGTGAATCAATCTATTGGAAATAAGAATAAAGAAGGAGATCCTAGGTTTCCCTCTTAAAATGTGTTTTGAAATGAATGTAAATGTGTGATATATTTACAATGATTAAGGATTTGAATTGAAATGAAAGATAGAAAAGTACTAACCTTGAAATATTGCAGATCAAAGAATGCTATTTTCTGGGGTCTGTACTCAGTTTCTAGAAAAACTGACAGTTGATCCCGAACCGGAATGTAGAGACGGACAAAACCCAAAAATTGTTTTCTATTCTGATGTCATCTTATGAAAAAGGTTGACCTTGACCCACAAATGTCAACCCTGATCCAATAATCTCAACCCTGACCTGCACAGATCCGAAAGTGACTCTGTTCACGGATCCTGAAAGTTTGTCAAAAATGGTATCTAGATCTAGGTTCAAATCCGCAGTCCTGAACCTGTACCTACAAGAAAAAGAGGTTTGTTTGTTGGGGGTGAGGGGTTTTCCCTAGTAAAACCCTAATTTGGGAATTAACCTTGAAATCAATAATTGAAATAATAATGCTAGCAAGTAGTAGAATTGAATCTAATAATGAAGCTATGATATTGAAATAGATATGCAATTATAATTCAAAATGTAAGCAAGTATGTAAGTATGAAAGCATGAACTTTAGAAACCATAAACCTCCATGATTGTATGCTTGGAATCCACCTTGAAGAGATGATGAAAGAGTCTTGAAGATGCACAAAGGATCTTGAA
>MU228003.1:133771-167765 GCA_018584345.1 Thuja plicata | reverse complement strand
AAAAATGGTTTATATTAGTCATGGAATATGTTTTGTTTTATATATTTTTATTCAATTTTATTTGAATATTATTAAGTAAATATGAAGATACATATAATATATTAGAATCTATTTATAAATAATTAATATTTTATATAATTATTATAATTAATATAAATTATATATAAAAATATTAATCATAAAAGGAAAAAAGAAATATGAATAACTTTGAGTAATGATATATATATTTTAACATAGTATATTTGTTGTGTAAGTTTAAATATTTTTAAACATATTATAATAGAAACCTGCAAAATATATGTCATTAGATGACAAAAAAAAAATACTAACTATGACATATTGATATAACTATAACATATTGATATTACTATAGTAACATCTAATAACTCCAAAAAAAATGTCTCACAAGAAAAATCATGCTTTAACAATATGTCACAACATATATAAATTTTAACAATTATATAATTAATTATACAAAGTTAAAATGTATTTGACTTTTTAAACATCCTATCGGCTATCCCTTGAACCTCCTATTAGGTGCAAGTGCTAGTTATTCAAAATTTCTTATTTTGTTTGGAAGAGTGTGCACTTATTATTAGTATTATACTATAAAGAAAAGGGTCTTATAAGCAGAAGACAGTTGTTTTTTTAAGACACGTTTTTTTTTGAATTATTAAAATTGAACAAGTTTTTTTGGAATTATTAAAATTGGACAGCTTGCAGGACGAGGACATAACAAGTAGAGGTTATTTAGTAATTTTTTAAATGCAGGATTTAACACGCTACAACTACAGTGTTAAAAAAAAATTTAAATAAAATAACTCGCGTCCGCTCTCATTCACAGTTTTCGGAAGTAGTGCAGGTTTCCGGACTGTTCCAAATTTCTCTGTGAATTGTTGTGAACAAAAGACCTTCTCTCTGAATCCATTCCAGGTTGGAACTCTTGAGTAACCAGGTCCTGTTATTTAATTTTTAAAAAATAGGATTATTTTTCTATCTGTTGTGGCTTTTTCTTCTGTTGTTCAGATTTTCACTGTGCAAGGCTTTTGTGATGAATCATTTGGATAAAGTTGTGCTCATGTTCTGTTGCTTTCTACTCCTCAAATTCAGAGTACTTCTCATTAAACTAACAAATTTTCTCTATAAATATACACACATTGCATAGAATTACCTTGTTTCTGGTGAAATTCGGAAATAATCTTCACCAATTAAATGTGATCCTAGAGTCTTTCCTCTCATTTTATTATTTGTTCTAGATAATTTTTTTTTCTTTTTTTTTTGGGTTAAAGAAAAAGGTGTTAAAGCCTTTTTTGAAATAAAAACTACATAGTGATCTGCATGGTCTGTCCAAAAATAAACATGTGAGACCTCCAAACACTATTTGTGGGTACAGAATTAGAATTTTGATTTTCTCAAATTTGATATCACTTTTAAAATCAGATCTATTCAAATTTTTGCCAGTTTAAAAAATATTTAGTAATAATTAAACTCATCTGAAAAAATTCCGACTTTTGATAGAAAAGTAGAGAGATAATTTTTCAAAAGTTGTATGTGTTCTGTTAAAGCTAAGCCATTTTGAAAATCAGTACTAATGTCCTAGGGCGAATGGCATGGAAATTTGCTGATCTAATTTGTAGCTAAATTAAGTTTCTCTGCAGCTTGATATATTTATTAAAGTATTGATTTAACAATAAAGTCTGTATTTCATTCCGAAGTAAATTTCAGATATTTAAGTTTATGTTGCTAAATTTAAGTTTGATTATGGCTTGACCAAAAAAAAACATCAAGATTGGTGATTTGAATATTGATTTTGTAGGTTTGATGTTTTAAAAATATCATGATTTATGGTTTGCAAATTAAGTTTTTTGTGGTCCTTGCTAATCTCAAGTTGTCCAACATGTTCAAATGTTTCATATATAGGATAGAAATGGATATTCATTTTGTTATTTTACAAGTCCATATGTTTTAGAATGGTTGAGACTAAGGTGCTTGATTTGATTGATTGTTGAGTCTAGAGTTGGAATTTAAGCTTGCATTATAGTTTATCACTTCCAAAGTATAATAAACTAATGCAGCTTGTTCTGTGTTTTGAAGTTTGCCCTTTTTAACAAAAGCAAGTATTGTCGTATGAATTGACAATGTAATCGTATTTTTCTCTTGCAGTAAAACCTTTGCACAAGATAATCTTTCAGCTTCCACACGCTTACTATTCAAGGTCAGTAATAAATTCTTAATGCTATTCCTCATTCAACTTTTCAAACATATCTTCTTTTTAAAATAATTCCAGTGCCAAGTAATAAAGATTGAACTAAAACACCTTCTAGATTCCTTGACATTTAGATGTGAGCTTACAGAAGTTCTAGATTCTAGCATCTACAGTAGATAGTAGATATTATACTTTGTACAAAACACTGACAAGAACCTTTTTTTGGGCTAACAATGGTAATTGTGTTTTCAGTTTCCTTTTTACTACACATTTTTTTCAATTTTAACACATTGTCTGGCCATCATTACTTTCTGCATTTTCAATTCCAAATAAATCGTGCTTGACAATTTTTTTCTTTGCATCTTCTCAAAGCATAAATAATAGAGAACTTCCATGAAATATGTGGAGCCGATCAACCATCTCGCTAAGCAATTCTCCCTCCTTGACTTAGTACATAGTTCTGGCTTCCACGCATCTTGCTTGCATACAGATCTTTAACCCGGGTTTAAAATATCCACCAGTTCTAGCTAAAGAACCAAAAGCGGTGGATCCCATAGTTCTCACAGAGGCAGAGACAGCTTAGGTAAACACAGTAAGAGCACAGGCCATAGACACATGGATTGCGCAGTAGCAATTGAAGATCTTTTCTATACAAAAATTTAGTTCTGAATTTCAGCCTCTCTATCTAGTGTTACCATCTGTATGCCATGCCCAATCTCAACCACCCAACCACTGTCAACATGGAATTGCAGTTCAATTTACCTCACTCAAGCTAGGGAACAAAGTTACAGGTAAATTGCTGAGCCTTGTATTTATTATCGGCATTGAATCATCGATTATACATGACTGGGCAGCCACAAACATATTCCCTTAAAATACAGGCCATCAGGGGCTCAATACCGAGCCCCTGTTTTGTCAGTTAAATTTGTGATACAAGAAGCCATTAACTTTCCAATGTTTACAGTTTTAAGTTCATTTATATCTTGGCGTCATTAAATGTACCATGTGGTGCAAATCTTGACTATTTTCAGTTGTTGATTTGAAAAGGTGCATTGTTAACATAATTAAAACATTAGTCTTCTGGCCAAGAGTTGTAGAGGATGTCAACAAAAGAATATAAATATAGATAAATGTAGTATAATACTGCAACCAAATCCTAAATAGATAAGGCAAGCAAAAATTGAAATAAGGAAGTCAATCTCTTTAACTGCAGTCAATTATATGAAATCAAATCTTTTGTTCAAACCATAGTATCGTATATTGCCATGTACTTGCTATATATCTACTCTCATTATGTAAAATGTGTTAGCAAAGACAATTTAGTCCAGGATAAATTGGGTGAAAGGTTATGTGATAATTTAGGATTCAATAAATGAAAAGTACTACAAATATTGTTGCAGAAGGGGACCTAGCTGTAAATGGTTTGCATCTAGAACATGTGTTATAAATTTCTTGTTCTTATTTAAGGAGAATGTTCAAAGATTGGAGAAGTTTAGATCCAGACTGTTGTGTCAGTGCTTCTCCCAGAAAGTTTTCCGTTGGAGTAGGTAGGAAGGGAGGGTATGCTCTTGTTGGAATATTGGTGAAATTGGAAAATAGTCATTCTCAAGTAGATGGGAATTTTTCATAATGGAAACTTTGCTGCCAGAATAATACACCAATCAAAAGACTTTAAAAACATGTAAGCCCAATTTAACAATGAAAAGATGCAAATAAAATTAAATATGCAAAGTGAAACTACAATCTTGCTATCCAGTAGTCATCGCTAGATAATCAAAGACATCAGTTTTTTTTTTATATATAGAGTTCAGATAAAATTGTAGAATGAACGTGACATTCATTTGACAAAATTTGACTGCAAATAATTTAATAATCGCAAAAGATGATAGATTAGCATCAATTCATCATAACAAGCTTAAAAGCTTCAAATAGATGAGAAACTATGTTCATTCAAGATAAGCACCTACATAGTGTAGGAGTTTATTCATGTTAACAAGCTCATGCCTTGACACAGTCTGGCTTGAAAACTGGATAGGCAGTGTCCCGTGAGTATTTGGGGAGTTTTCATAAAATATTGTTGATATCACAGAACAACCAAATGAAAATTGACATTCTATCATGCAAATACACTCGTAGATTTTCATGTTTTAAATTGACATCCATCCCATGGAAATGAACAATAGAAAAATTGACTGATATATATATATATATATATATGCTAATAAGCAGGTTAATTTTCTTTCATGGTTAACTTAAAAAAATTCTGAGGTGGAGTGCCATACCAAAGAAACAAAGGTTTCTTCAAAGTCAGACACCATGATTGTTTGCAAAAGATGAATCCATGAAGGATGTGTACCGACAAATATGTATGTCAGTTAACACATGATGAGTACATAAATTTTCTAAAATGGTAAATTCATAGAAAATTTCTAAGAGTGCCATTACATGGCAATGCTACGTTCAGATTTCTTGAAATTCAAGCATCGTGATCATTAGCAATTGGTACATCCATGAAGAACATGTAAAAGCATACAAAACTTGTAACATGACAAGCATAATAGAGAAGTCTTCTGTAAGGAAACATAAAATGAAACAAAAAATAATTGGGAGATGTATTTAAGTCAATTATGTGTCATGTTACAAGACATATATGATGAACTTGATGTGCATGCCTTTGGGAATTTTCTATGAAATAAAGAGATTAGGCAACATGAAACAAAGTACCAATAGAACAAAGGAATTTGCCAGTAGCATCATGTGGCTTTTCTCTAGGTTGTATATGGGACATATCTACAATCAAGTTTTAAGTTGTTGCTAATGACCGAGCCTTTCATTTCTTGCATGGTGTCACTCTTCTTAGCTCAAAAGTGGAAATTGTGAGATGAATGTTTCCCTATCTAGGGATCCTGGAGTAAGCAGATCTGATGTCTCCATGGTTCAATATGATCATCTATCCCCTCTCCTCTAGTATAAGGTTATTACAAAATTAAATCCCTTGAGAACTATATGTAGTAGTCATGCTTTAACTCTCATAAGGTTGCCCTTCCATTCATTATTGCAAATATTGCACTTCCAAATGTTGAATACTTCTTGTATTATGTATTTTCATTATTGCAAATATTGCACTTCCAAATGTTGAATATCTCTTGTATTATTTATTTTCATTATTGCAAATATTGCACCTCCAAATGTTGAATACCTCTTAGATTATGTATTTTTTTTTATATCAAGTGCCACTACAAATTGGCTCAAAGGGATTTGCTTGTTGAATGACCCGTTGACCTATTTTGCCAACATATTGGAAGGTCAATCAACATAGAAAGCATTCCAAACTAAACTTTTTCTATGCAATCATTTATCTTCCCTGGCTTGCACAAATCTAACTCCTTATTTTCTTTCAAGTAAGCCATCTTGATCATGAAAATAGACACAAGACATCACCATTATTGATGGTATCCACAAAAGAGGTAGAGTAGGCGAAGCTTTTGTTTTATTTACTGAGTAAAGAAGTTGCTTTTCTCGTAATATTATTGTGTACATTACCCTAATTAATTATCTCTAGAAGGTGGGGAGGGTTGATGAATGTCTCGAGTTAGTAGCTTTAATGGTCTTTGCAAAGTAAAAAGATTAGATAAAGCTCTATGATTAGTAGTTAAAATGCTACAAAACAACCATTTTCTTGATTGTTACACATATAACAATCTGTTAGATGGCTTGTGCAGCTTTGGGAAAACAAAGCATGCAATTGGTTTCTCCAAATGATGGAGTTTGGTCCTTTGCCCATAAGTGACATCAATGTAGCTATTGATGAACCATGCAAAACATGGCAGAATGGGAAAAGCTTGGATCCTTTTGGGAAAGGGTTGGGATTCTTTTGGGAACATGTTGAAAAAGGGTTTTCAGGCAGATGATTACGTACAATTCTTTGATATGTAGCCTTCGTGAATTGCATGAGGTGGAAAAGGCAAGGAAGTTGTTTAAAAATATGCTTAAGGAAAGGGTACCCCACAAATGTTGTTACCTACAATATTTTAATTTGTGATATATGCCAGATTAATAGGGAAAAGTAAGCGTTTATGCTTCTTCCTAAGATGGAAATCATGGGACATCTCCCTGATGTCATTATATATAATACTTTGAAATGTAGGAGATATTTTTCTACAAAAAATTAAATTGAGATATTGCTATCAGGATATTTTCCCTCATAGTTGAATCTTGATAGCAATATCACAATACTTTGGTATGTTCATCATGTAGAACATCAGACACAAACATGGTAACCAGGATGTCAAAGGACATGACAATGACTTTGGAACCTGTTGAAGTGACATACACCACAATCATTGATGGTCGGTGTAAGACAAGATCTTTCTAGAGCACATTCAATCGTGAATAAAGATGTTAATGAAGGCTTGACTCATAATGTATACACTTATAGTTATTTGGTAATTGATTGATCCCCATAGCAAAATTGGTCAAATAGACAAGGCCTTGAAATATTTTTTAAACGTGAAAGTGGTTGGTAATAGTCCAAAATTAATAAGCTAGTATATATTGATTGATTATATTTGCAAGGAAAATAAACTTGACACGTTTTTCTCAATGCTAAACGAGATGAGAGCAAAGGATTTCATTCTATATGTCGACATGCATAATATGCTATTTTACAACTTTTGAAAAAGACATGACACTGGAAAATACTTTTTTTGCAATATATAAAATAAAGAAAGAAGGTTGTGCCCCAAGTGATGTAACTATCTAGTGACTTGAGTGGCTGCGTGAGGATGGTCAAATATAAATATTACGAGACTTTGTAAATGATGATTCTTTTATTATTTTTGGGCTAGTATGGTTATGCTTGTTGAATGCTAGCCATACTAAAATTGCTCTTGGATATTTTTTTTCCTAGCTCTAGAAATTGATATTTATGCATTTAATTCTATGTTACTTTGTAATGCATCTAGGAATCTTTGTTTTACCATTAAGATGATGACAGTGATATCCATAATTAATAAGATCAAAATACTCTGCATTTCAATTACAATTAAGTTTAAAGAGCATAAAAGAACATTAGAAGTTTACAAAAGGGTAGGCTTCATAATTTTTGCACACGTACAAGGAGTCATAAGGTGGCATCAATGCAAATGGGTTAGATGTCAACAAAGCTAATAAACTAACTTGTCCAATGGGTTGATTGACGATTCATCAAAGTTCATTGGGGTATTTTTGTTTTTTAATAAATAAGTGCTTCAAACTATATTCATTAAAATATACATATTTGAAAAAAAAAGAAAGTAGGAAAACACAAGGTAACTACTTAAGACTCTGAGATCAATGTTATATTCGAGTATGCTATCTTTGATTTTCTTTAAAAAGAAGAGCATTTTATAATGTTTAATGACTATATTTAAGGGAGGTTCACAAAGTTGAATTGTATTCTTTGTAATTTGGTTAGTTCTGAGGCTATTTTCTTCCTAATTTATTATTATTATTATTATTATTTTTAGTATCATATTTAGTGTTACATTTAGGGTTAAGGGTTAGGGTTAGGGATAGTAATATGGTCAAGGTTACACTACTATTAGTGATGAGATGTAGAGTTTTAGAGTTTGGATTAGTATTAGGTTTAGAATAAGGGTTAAGGTTAGTTTGACAAATATGGTCAAGGGTCTAATTAGGTTTGGTGTTAGGGTGTAAGGTTTAGAGTTAGGAATAGTATTATGTTAATGGTTAAGGGTAGAGATATGGTTAGGATGTAGGTTTTAGAGTAAGGATTAATATCATATGTAGTGTTACATGTAGGGTTAGGGTTGGGGTTCGTATTAGAGTTAGTGTTGGAGTAAGATTAGGGGACTCATCGCTAGTGATGGGATGTAGAGTTTAGAGTTAGGATTAGTATTAGGTTTAGAATAAGGCTTAAGGTTAGCATGAGGAATTTAGGGAAAATGGTTTAGTATCAGGGTTAAGCTTAGTATTATCATTAGGGTCAATGGTTTAATTACGGTTAACGTGAAGGTTAGTTTTAAGTTTAGGGTTAGTATTAGGGTTAGTAGCAGGGTTAAGCTTAGCATTATGATTAGGGTCAATGGTCTAAGTAGAGTTATGGTTAGGGTAAACGGTTTAGAGTTAGGAGTAGTATTATGTTAATGGTTACATTTTGAGTTAGGCTTAGGCTTAGGGTTAGTTTAAGGTCATGGTTAGGGTTAGGATGTAAAGTTTACAGTTAGGATTAAATCATACGTAGTGTTAGGGTTAATATTAGGATGAGTGTTTGAGTAATATTAGGGATGTGGTTAGTGATGGGATGTAGGTTTTAGAGTTAGCATTAATATCACAGGTACTGTGAGATTTAGGTTTATGGTTGGGGTAAGTGATTAGGGTTAGGGTATAGTTTTTAAATCTTGATTATGATTACGATTAGAATTGGGGTTAGAGTCAAGGTCAAGATTAGGGTTTTAGTAGTGTTGTGATTAGCGATCAGATGTAGGGTTTAGAGTTCAGATTAGTATCATACTTAGTATTATAGTTAGGGTTAGGGTTATGGTTAGAATTATATTTTTTCTAAATGCTTATTACAGTTAGGATTAGTATAACAGTTAGTGTTATATTTAGGGTTACAACTAGGGCAAGGGGTTCAGGTTAGGGTTAATATTAGGGTGAGTGCTAGAGTGAGAATAGGGACATAGTTAACGATGGGATGTAGGTTTTAGAGTTGGGATTAGTATCATACTTAGTATTACAGTTAGGGTTAGGGTTACAGTTAGAATTAGAGTTTTACTTAACACTTATTATAATTAGGATTAGTATAATAGTTAGTGTTACGATTGGGGTAAGGGGCTAGGGTTAATTTTAGGGTGAGTATTAGAGTAAGTTTAGGAATTTAGTTAGCGACGAGATTTAGGTTTTAGAGTTAGGATTAGTATCATATTTAGTATTATAGTATATAAGTGAGGGTTAGGGTTATAATTCAAGTTTTACTTAATGCTTATTACGGTTTTGGTCAAGGGTAGCATTTATGGTTACTTAATGTTAGGGTTATTTTAGGTTTAAGTTGAAGATTAGGATTTGCATTAATGTAATTAAAATAATGGTTAGGCTTAGGATTTATAGTATGATTAGGATTATGCTTAGAATTAGGATATGGGTTTGACACACATTTAGTGTTTCATATATTTGTGATATGTCCATTGTAATTAATTTTTTCACAAATATTTGGCACATCCATTTAAAGCATCATTTTAATGGCACACATTTTAGTTCACCATTAGTATTACAACTAAAGAGTAGAACAAAAGATGTTGCAAGAAGTTAAAATATAGTAGTACACATCACTTCAATATTTAAAGCAATATATTTTTCTCTTGTTGTTCATCAAACTTACATAAATGAAAGAGGAAATATATGTTCTAGTACAACTATTTACAATAAGTAAGAAGTATGAAAGCTAAAATAAGAACTAACTATATGTAAAATAGTTCTCTGTAATGATGTAAGTGCATGACATATTCCTCAATGATGAAATTGGTATTGGGACCTTTATTTGCATATTGATCACGATATACTTCTTTCATCATTGATGGAAATGCATCTAATTTTACAGATGTCTCGCCTACTAATTTGCAACATCTTCCATCTTCAATATTTCAAGTTCTTCAACATAGTCAATCATTAACATTGTGTGTTCAACTACCTTGATGATATTTGTGTAGGACTCTACAATTAATTTTGCACATTTATCCACATTAGTTTCAAAGACATCATTCAAGCTCACAGAAGCACCTGGGCTTACAACAATGATGTGTGACTCTTTGTCAGAGACATCCATAGCTTGAATTGTTGCTGCAAATTTCTAAACAAACATTAGTATATAGAAATTATTACAATAAAACTATAGATAATTTGTGATAATTTTTTTTGAAATCAATAATGTTTAGTAATACATACTATGATGTACAATTAATGAAGACACTTAGTATAAGATATTAGTTGACGTACTATGATGAAATCTCAACAAAATCATTTTAAAAACCCAAAGAAATAAAAAAATGAGGTAATCATGTTACATTGATAAATTGGAACTTTACATGTTAGTTATAGTGGAATAATATGTATGAATTTGTGTAATTTATTTTTGAATTAATCAAAATATATAGAAACAATATGATATGGTTTTGATAATTGATACACATTGAAGCAAAAGTGAACATAATTTGCAAATATCATCTAATAATTTATTACTTCACAATCATTGAGGACAATTTTCACATAATGTAGGAGAACAATTAATAATATATTACTTAATAGCTAGTTCAAAGTACATCATTACAATACATCATTGATTTTCAAGACATCTGAGTTTGATTTCTTCTGCTTTTCTCTTGGAAAGTTGTTTCCCATTTTTCATTTTTTCATAACAATCATATGTGAATGGTGACATTATTCTCAATGCTTCTAGAGACTTTACAGGAGATACAACCACAAATGTCAATCCTAGTCTTTCTCTTGGGCCTATATCAATTGTGGCTTTTGAAAGAGTTAGTCTCTGAGATTTATGAATTGTTAATGCCCATGCCAACCTTAATGGTAATTAAAATGTTCTACCCCTTTGTACTGGTATTATTGGAATTATTTTTTGATGATGATCATCAAATGGTATTCTAGAATAATTATCAAATTCAACCATGACATATGCTGGTGATTTAGGTGGAGCACTTCTTAGTTTGTAGATAATATTCTAGATATATCCCAATGCTCCATTGACAAGACCAACTTGTATCCAAAGATTTGAAGTCAACATCACCCTTGAATCCTTACTAATCAGTAACTCTAGATCAAGTTCATCATTTGAGCAATCTTCTATTGTATTACCCTTTCTTGACTTTGTTGCAAGACTATGTGCAACAAGATGCCTCAAATAATATAACATTCTCATGTTATGGTTATGAACATTGTCATTTGTTGAGAATAAATGTCACTATCTTGTCAAAATCATTATTGGTTGCAACATCTAACCTTATAGGGGTTCTAATCACAAGCAAGTTCCAGTCATCTATTTTTGAATCCGCATCTCTTAGATTTGTCAGAAGTTGACGAAATCTTTCTTGTTGGATGTTTTCTTCATCTTGCATAAATATTTTATCTAATGTAACCACAGTTTTGAATTCTTGCCACAATAACTTTGCTCGTCTATTGCTATCATATGTCGGTCTATCATTCACAAGAGGTAACTAAGCCAGATCACCAACCAAAATAATAGATATAACTGAAATAAAGTAATGAAAAATTATTTTCAAACCATGTACGAATATCATATGTAGTTAGTGCATATGAGTTATATTAATAAATATTATATCACATAATTAGTCTCATTAGCAACAAAGAAAGTTATACCTGCAAAGCTTATGTCAACACTTTCTGGGAATGCTTGTCTGAGTCGACAATCTATATTTTCTAGTAAGTTTTGACCAATGAAGCTCATTTCATCAATCAAAATATATCTGATATGGGTCATTTCTTCTTGAAAACTTGTAAGTCGCATCCCTTCTAGCTGAGCAAAATCTCTTATTGGTATTCACAACTTTGAATGAATTGTATAAGCTCCTATATTGAAAGCTGCAACTCTTGTTGGTGCAAGTTATAGAAGCGAAGAAGGACTTGGCATTGCTACATTTTGAAAAGATTGACTGATGTCACCAATTAGATAAGACTTTATTGCTCCCGTTGTTCCTTGAATTATCATAAATAAAGACATTCCCACATGATTGCTATGGTAGTGTGTCATAGTAATGTTGATTGCCTTTTGTTGCTTCTCACTGAGATTTGTAAAGTTGATGCATTGCACTATGCCTTCATACATGAGACATCCATGTTTCTTCATTTCATCTATGAAATTGATTGCTCTGGCTATATACTCTTCAGTTTGATATTCATTAGACCAGTTTGTATTTGTATCAATATCTCTTCTCCCAACATATGTATTTCAGAAACCTACATATGCTGACTACGATGTAGTTTGGATATAATTTCCCATTCATGCTCTGTGGTATTTTTCTAAATAGCTCCATTTTCTTCAGCTTTAGAATCACTGGCGGGTTCAACATTTTCAGTACGTGTTGTTCTTTCTACATGCCAAGGATTATAATTGAGCGACTCCTAGTTTGCTATTATAGTAACATTATCATGACCAATATCCATTTCAATGTCACGAAAATGTTTGTATAGTAACAACTCAGATAAACAAAATTCAACCCATTTATTTGAATCACGTGGAGGAATGGATAGATACCTAGGAAAAACTGTGACAATAGTTGCTATTTGCCTTGGCCCCCATTTGTTATCTCCTCCTTTTCTAGGATTGTATATCTATGATCTTGCTGCATCAATCAATGTGATACCTTCCATACAAAGTTGTCTTGTTTTATAGTCGTCTGCAAAAGATTTCGTTTGTTCATCATTATTTTCCTCATTATTGAAATCCCATTTGGCGGCATTGCCTTCCAAATAGAATATAACAATAAAAAGAAAATCTATAAACTAAATAGATTATTACAAAATAATATGATTTAAAAAAAAAACTACAAATGTGCAAGATTTAAAACAAAATTGAAATCCCATTTGGTGACATTGCCTTGCAAGCAGAATTGAACATTTCAAATCTAAATCTAAAAACTGAATACAATAGTATGAAATATTGTGAAAAAACTATATCTAAAAACTAACTAAATACAACATTTGAAAATTAAATCTAAAAACTAAAAATAATACTATAAAATATTGATTTCTGTTTGGGGAGTTTGAATACTCTAGTAAAATTAATGGTGTGAGGCTTTGGCTTGTTCTCTTAGCAGCAAGGATTTTAGTGTTTCATGTTTGTTAGTTGTTGGTCGTTTGTTGTCTTTGGGCTGCTGGTTTAAAATGTATACTCATAGGAGCGTTTCATCCTAGCCGGGTTTCAAATTCTTGCCAAAATATGCTTGTAAAGGGTTTCAGGCCCCCTTCAAAACCTGCTTTTACCATAATAAAAAACATCTAAAAACTAATTCTAAAAACTAAATAAAAAAACTAAATGACTTACCTTGAAATCCTTTTGGTTGATAACCCTGCTCTATTGAAATCTGTGGTGCTACTGCTCCAAATCATCTGCCTAAACCTATTTGCAAAACAAAAATGAAATGGAGAGGGGGGTACCTTATAATCTCATGGCGACTCTTCATCTTCTCTATGTGCGCGAATCATGCATTCCTATGTTGAAAATAGAAAAAATTAAAAGAAATATGGAAAAGCCCGTAGGTGGGCATTGAAATTTTTAAAAAATAAAAATAAAATGCCCGCTTCACACATTAATTTTTTTTTATAAAAAAATAAATTTGATTGGGGTGCGGGGCCACCACCCCCCGTCACCCCCTTGCCACAACACCACGCGGTCGCCGCAACTGCACTACGGACTGTGCAACGTACGTTGCTAGTCGAAGTGCAGAATGCGTCTACAACGTGGGGGATCCCCGTTGGCCAGGGGCTCCACAGGGTACCTCGTCGGCGCGGGGAAATCCCTACCTGCGGGGTTCTCGTGCCGGTTCCCGCCGGTTGGGTCCCCCGCTCCCCACCACGTTGGTATTTTAATATTTTTAAATTATTGTTTTATTATTTAAAAAAAATTAAACTCAAAGTGGCTGTGGAAGTTTATTTCGGCCTTTTATGACCTTTTTTGAATTTTTTTTCTTTGTTTTTTGAATGCCATTTGGCATTTATTATTTTGATTCATCCTTTTATGACCTTTTTTTAATTTTTTAATCATTTTTAGAATGCTATTTGACAATTCATATGTAACTGACCACCAATCTTTTTTATTTACGCAGAACATGCCAGCCTCTCGACGTCTATACAACCACAACACAGATCCTAGCACACAGAAAAATATATATTTAATATTTTAATTAATTGATATTTAATAATCTTAATTAAAATTGATTTTATAATTAATTATTAATAAATTTATATTAAAAATTAAAACACACAAATTAGAAAAATGCAAAATTCAAAAAACCATTTTAATAAATATATCACCGTAGAGCATAGGATAAAAGTTATGCACTCTTTCTAAAGCACATATTGATTAATTAAAAATATTATTTAAACATATAAATATTAAATTCGTTCAATTCTTATAATACTATGGGAGTACACCTCAAGTACAAAGTGCTATGAATAGTTTACTTATCATTCACTTATAAGGAGAAACGTAAGTGGAAATGAAAGTTTGACAAGTGAGAAACCCTAACGAATTATTTAAAATATTTTACGACAGCAATGTAGAGATAAATTTCTTTTATTTTTTAATACAAAACCAAAAATAACAGCAGCCAATCAGCAAAAAGGAAAAAATGATAAGAAACAGCTACAAACCATAGCGTATGTTTTTAAAATTTTCTATGGCACGGTTTTTAATATGCAAATTAACTGCAAAAAGCTGCATCGAGAACATTATTCTCTGCCTTGAAAGGAAGGGACTAAAAAAATATAAGTCAGTCATCTCTCCAATTAACACCCCAAAAATTGAGTGATTGTCCTTTGCTTTGTAGGGTGGATCATGAAAAAACAAAAATTAAAGAATCTATAAAGAGCAAATATAATAGCAATGTTTGTGGTAGAAATTAAGCAGTCCTTCTAGAAGAGTTCTCCGTACGTTGGGCTGCAGTTTTTGTACGTTCTTTTTTCAGCAAATTTTAATTATATCTGTTGGCTATACTGGAGAGAAATAAATGAAGTCAGGAAAATTATTATAGCTGAAAAGTACGACTTAAAATAGAGAGTAATTATTAGTTGGGCGCTGGGTCGCTGTTCCTTGCTGTACATTTCCAGTCACTTACACTTTTGTTGATCTTTTGTTAGACATTAATAAATTTATTTTATCTTATCTTATCTTTTCTATTTTATTATATATTATATTTTTAATAAATATATGCTATAAATAATTATTACAATTTCTAATATATAATATGAAAGTACTATATCATATATGTTATATTATATAATTCCATAATAATGTTCATATTAATATATGAATGGTGTGATAAATCTAAATGTCCAAACAAGAGATCAACAAGGATATGTGAGTTCTAAAATTTCTTTATTTTAAAAAAGTAATGTGGTAGAATATATTTTAAGAAATATTTTAGAGAGGGAGGAATCTTATTAAGAATATTTATTTTAATTAAAGAATAAATTAAAATTTTGTCAAAGAAAATGAGTCTTAACATTTTAGATTTTTGTAAATGTCTAATAAATGAATAGAAAATTCTTAAAGTAATTTAAGATTTTCATGTTAAAGCTATTTATTTAAACATTTTAAATTCAAATTTTTGTTAAAAAAAAATCTTTTTTAAATTGAGTTATACACATTATAAAAAAAATTGTAATTAATTATTGACGCAATCATAATTGAGATAACTAATTTATATAATATATTTAATGTGTAAAGAAACATTTAAACTTTAGAAATATTTGAACAATAAAGAATTAGTGAAATACTAAAATTATATAATATAGCATATATAATATAGTACTTTTATTAAAATTATATAATATAGCATATATGATATATTATATATTATAGAATAATATATAATATATATTAGAAATTGTAATAATTATTTATAGTATATTATTAAAAATATAATATAGTAAATTTTTTATAATATATAATAGTTATATATTATAAATAATTAAATTTTTTAATGAAAATAACATGTTTAAAAGACCAATTTCAAAATAAATTAAATGATATATGAATTATATATTAAAAACTGAAAAAATAGTGATTGATTGGTTCATTGGTGTAAAACTAATTCATTATTCGTGCACAACCGAAAGATCATAGAAAAAATTGCCATCAATCTAATCTAGAATGGAATTTTTTATATATTCAACAATGTATAAGCTATTAAATTTTATAATTAGTGTATGCTGATAATTATCGCACAAACGTGTTGCAAATCTATCCCTTTCGAGAGTCGTTTACTGTAGAAACAATGCGAAAAGTTCGAAACCATATGTAAATCCCTTTCAGGATTTTTCAAAAATGTTTAACAGAACTGCTTGATCGACTGACCGCAAACGATCACATGCAAAATAGGCAAATAAATCTCGGGTAAACAAACGCATTAGACGTTACAGAAGGAAAGATTTGGCTTCTTGACTCAGAAATGGTGCACTCATTTCATTTTGAATTCCCCATGAGTTAATTAGCTGGTGAAACATCGCCTTTTACCCTTGCTCAGCAATATTGTTAATAAATCCGTTGTACAGGTAAACGACTCGACCTCATATCTTTGCAGTCAAGGACTATACTTTGCTGCATGTTATCCGGTTTAATTTATATTCGTTTTTGACAGATAGTTTGTATTTGCATATTTATTTTTGAATGGTCATATTGTCCACCCATATTTTCAGTCTTGGTAGATGTTCAGGTTTTGTCAGGGACTCTTATTGCCTTTTCTGCCACGAATAGCTTTAGATAGATCAAAATAGTATTATAGATAAGGAAGTACTGATAAATATAAGTGCATTGTCTGAAGTGTCATCTTATACTTCATTTGAACACTTGTTTCTAGTTTTTCCTTTTCAGTAGGCCATTAAGAATGGAATCTTATCTCTATCTTGCTTGTTAAGTGAAGCTTTACAGCACATGGTAGTGGGGTGGAGAGTGAAGTTGCCTTAGGTACTTGAGGTGCTGTTTTCAAGCCCTTTGGGGGATGGGGATGGGGATGGGGATGGGGATGGGATCCCTAGATCTTGACCTTACAGCTTTGATTGATACAGAAAAACAAGTGAAGTTTAACCATGGCTTGATTTTTTTTGTGTCAGGAATTTTACAATTTGTGCAATTTGTCAGCGGACAATGGTTTTTGTATTACAGACAAGTTCTATAGAGTTTTTAAATATTTCGTTGAAATTCTTATTGAAAATTAGTTAAGACTGAGGTTTAAATAATTTTTATGCTAAAACTAGTTCAAACTAAATTTGAGAAATCCTAACGTGCCTATTCTCAGTTTCTTTTGTGTCTATAATTCTAAAGCCCAAAAGTTATCTAAAAATAAATTAATCATTTTTCATGTTTACTTGCAAGATTCTTTACTACAAATACAACCTATATTGAATTTGAGATAGCAAGGTTGCCTTTCTTAATTGCATTATTTATAGGTGAAATGAATTGTCAGGTATATTTAAAGTGAGAGCAAATAGCCCTTTACAATTTATTATTAAAATAGAGAGTACTCTGCTATTCAGTGCTAATACCAGTAATTACTGAAATAAGTATGATTTGTGCAAAAGAAACTATTTATAAAACTGTATTAAAAATTTGTAACTAGTTTGTTTAATATTCTAAATTTGATCATTACCATTTGAATAAATTTATCGCTTTTATTCCTCTCCTGCCATTGTCTTGATATCAAATAATTTATAATTATTTGGTTAATTAACCCTTATTCTTCTATTTCCCTAGGTGAATCAATTCTATTAATTTACCTAGTTTACTATAGTCTTTTAACCATCCTACCATTTTAATTAAATGATCCCCATATGTATTTTATTAAAATCCTGTTTCCACCTTTTCCTCCATTTTGAATTTAAATTAATTCAAAAATCCCCTTTTCTCTCACCCAATTGCATTCTCCCAAATTTCCCACTTGCATCGTCTCCTTCCCTTTTGACCTCTCAAGAGAATTTAAAATTCCTTTATTCCTCATCCCCATGTACTTTGGAGTGTGAGGACAAGAAATGCCTTTATGGCAGATTTTCCTTACACTCCAATGTCTCCTCTTCCACCCACCTTTGTCCTCTTCTCTCTTCCTAGGTTGACATTGTGACGGCCAAATGCATCTCCACTGTTGATCTTCCTCCTATCATCCTAGCCCTCCATTCCATTGCATCCAACACTTAGCCAAAATTCTCTTATCTGATTATGCAACTACAATGAACTACATGCAACCTTGAGCACTTGGAGCACCCTTATGCTGCTGAAATCGTGAGCACACATCAAATTCATCATTATTGGGCAAATTGTTGAATTGAGGAGAGCACCATATATGGTCTTTGAGCGTTATTTCGTTGGTTTGAACTCTCTTCTTGCCTTATCTTGATTGTTGCTTTGATTTATGTTTTTGATATTAACAGCAGCCAAAAGAAGGGGGCTGCCTTATCTTGATTGTTGCTTTGATTTATGTTATTGGGTCAATTTCTTGGTTATTTCAGTCTATTTTGAAAGCATATTTCCTTGCACACAATTATATTTATTTAACTACAAGGAACATGTACTGGTTGCTTTGAAATTGAGCTATTAAAAAGATGTTTTTTTATCTAAACCATATCCTGTGTTCAGAATTATTAAATTAAAGCTGCAGGTGGTTAAATCACAGGCCTGTAGACAAATCCGTTCTCCTTCTAGTGGTTGGGTAGAGTACTTAACTCTTGACTCCAATTTTACAAGGAAAACAGTATCACCAACATGATGGTGGGAAGCATTTGTTTGATGGGGATAGAATCTTGATCATTGTAGTGATATGATTTCAAACTTGCCTCTAGATACAGCACGAGAGGCTTCTTTCTTGATAAATTGTGGTGGGGAACATGAATTCTTGGGGATAAAGTTTAGATCGTAGTAACTTAAGGGTTCTTACTTTTAGATCCAACCATGTGGATTTCTTTCTTAACGAATTATGGTGTTGAGCATGAACTTGCTGGAGAAAGAATCTAGACCATTGCATATGTAAGAGTTCCTATTCTCTGCTACACACACTAACCCATCAGACTTCTTAATAAGTAATGGTAAGGAGCATGAATTCACTGGGGATGAAATCTAGATCCTACGCACATCTAGACAAAACCCAGATGATTTCTTTATAAATAAAGTTATATTATTTACTTACTTCCACTTTCCACTATTTCTCGTGAGTCCTTTAGAAGTTGTGCCCAGCTTCCTAATAATTCAAATCATAAATCCACAAGGGAAAATTAATTCGAGTAATAAGATTATCCTTTTTTTCGGAAAATGGCCCAAGAAAATCATTGCGGTATGTGACATTAGATGTTGAAATTACGTTCACTGACTAGATGTTGCGTCGTCATGCCATTTTAAATCCCTTGCATTCAAGTTTGACTATTCTGCAATTGGGTGCCATTTGTTTCAGCGTGGTATATATTTGGTATCACTCACACCCTTTTCACTGTCAAGCTTGATGTACCATGCGTTTCAAAGCCACAATTGATGGGTGTCTATTCTGTCAAAATTCACTTGAAATTTTACCCAGCATCATCTATGGTGGCCTGCATTATTATGACCGCATTATGGAGCATGACCAATCCATAGCATAATGAACAGCAACTGAATGTCAATTAGTTTTGATATCTTGGCACAAGATTCATACTTTTGAGTTGGTTGGCAAGCTCTTTTTCTTTCTCAAACGAGTCATTAGATTTCAAGCTTGTTTTTCTTTCCTCATATCCTTACAGCTGGGTTCACAACAATAATTGAGTTTCTTTGGCTTCAGCAGCCCTCCTTATTCAACCTTCAAGTCTTTGTACAATCTAGATATCACAATTAATGTTGCTTGTCAGAAACGTAGTTAAACTGAACAAGAAATCTTTGAAAAAATCAATGAACACTTTGTGAGCAGTATGATAATAGTCAGAGTGCGTATGAATTCAAGAAAGCATGTTAAAAACAACAGAGATAATGTATAGTTTACAGAAGGCCTATGAGAGGCACTTGTAACTGTGAATAGGTAAACCACTTCTAAACCTGAAGTTTTTTCTTCTATACTTAAACACAGTGTTAGATTCCTTAACAGTATGGACTAGTTCATTAATGTACATTCACCATATATGCATTAACTTCCTATTCAAAAGCAGCTACAAGAGTACTCCACTTAGATGCATACGACAAATGCTCATGCTTTCTCAACATAGGAATGCAATTAAGTAATCAAGTCTCAAAAGATGCCTTAAAGTTTAAACAAAGCCAAGCCCAAAAGATACAATGATGTGCCAGTCATAAAATACAAATTAATCTCTTCAAAGCCTTGGCAAAAGCCTTTCTTAGCAGTGCTATTATCAGCTTTACAAAAAAAAAATGTGTCATGTCTATCAAGGCTTGCAAACGTCTTTTTAAATAAAACGAAATGTTTCTTTTATCAATGTACATAATAATGCTAAAACCAGCATTAGCCATAAATGAAGTGATTTTGTCTACATTGTCAAACAATTTTTTTAATGGAACAAAAACATTTCTTGTATAAATATGATATTAATTAGCAACAACATCCCATTTTTCTCGGGACAGAGCGATCAGAGTACCTGCCAGGGCCAGGGTACCGACCAAGGTACCGAGGAAACGACATGCGAAGGGGCCCCACGCATTTGGTAGCCGGATCCAGGAGGAAAAAATGGGTCTGCACCTGAAAACAGAGAGATGGGTGTGGCTAGGGCCCCACTGGGGTAGTGGACGAATCTTTTCGGAGTCAAACCCTCTGGTAAGTCTCCTTTCCCAAATATCAAGCTTGTTTCAAACAAAGATAAAGGGACCTATGCTTTAGAACTGCCCTCTGAGCTTATAGATCATAATATTAAGAGCATGGCTGCAACTCTGGTGGGTAAGTTCATTGGATCCAGACCCAATATTGAAATAGTCAGAACCTTTGTTAAAAACAAATGGGATATTAAAGGTCAGGTCGCGGTTACGGCTATGGCAAAAGGTTTCCTGTCTTTTGAGTTTTCTTGTCAAGAGGACTTGTCCAAAATCCTCTGTGCTGGGAATTGGTCTGTAGGCAGATCTACCCTTATTCTGCAAAAATGGACCTCTAATCTGGATCTCAATAAGGATTTTTTGACCCAAGCTCCTGTTTGGGCGCGACTTCCTAAGTTGCCACTGGAGTATTGGCATGAGGACGTTTTTGAGGGTATAGCCAGATCTTTCGGGGAGCTACTCTCTATCGACCTTGTTACTGCAGCAAAGAAGCGACTCACCTATGCGAGGATTTGTATTGGAGTTGATGTAGGCCAAGATATGCCTGAATCCATTGTCTTCCAATCCAGACTGGGAAGAAGAGTGCAAACGATTGAATATGAGAGTGTCCCTTTTGCCTGTTTCCTCTGTAAGAAAGCTGGACATAAAGCTAACGGGTGCCCTATGGCCATGGCAAAGGACACTGCTCGAAAGGAGCATTTTAAACAAGGCAAGAGGCAGGATGACCAGCCCTTGCATAAGGACCCAATACACAAAAAAAATCTGGATAGAAAAAATCCCAAGTGACAAGGTACAACAAAAGCAAATCCCGCAAGGGATTCTCTCTGATGAGAATCGGGAAAGGCACATAGTACAACCGTCCATTGACAGGGCTAAACCAACAGAGGAGGAATCAATAGTGCACCCAGATTTAGACTCAGAGGGAGAAGCTGTTGTAGTTAGCCAAACTCAGCAGGGGGACAATAAGAGCCCGCATGACAAGGAAAACAGGGAGTCTTCGTTTGAAGGGGAGAGAGATGAGGACAGCCTTACCCTCTCTCTTGTCCCTGAAACACAGGAAGAAGGGATATTCGAGTTGGGTAAGGAACCATACTTATCCCAGCTTCCAAAGGAAAGCAGCAGTGATCTCCTTTCACCTAGGAAAATAAGCAGGTTCTTGGAAATGGTTTCCTCCTCAACACCGGGTCAAATCTCAAGAATGGAAGTTCTGTTTGACAGTCACAAACATGGATCAAAGGATAATGAGGGAGCATGGATAACAATGAAAAAGAAAAATAGCAGAGAACCATCCCCAGCATCACCCGCAGCAACAAGAAGCAGGGCTAAAGAAGACACAGGAAGCAAGTCAAACACGCCTGGTAGGAAGAGTATGAATCAAATCAGAAAGGAAGAAGCAAAAAGGAATATTGCGGATGGGTACCAAAGGACCATCCAAGAATCTCTAAAGAAAGCATGAAGATCATATCTTGGAACATCTGTGGGCTAAACGGAGCCCATAAACAAGAAATTATCAAAAATATGATTAGAGACCATAGACCAGACATTTTTTTGATACAAGAGACTAAAATGAAAAAGGATAAAGTTGCAGGCATTTCTTTTGATAAAAATATGAGGAGTGTGGCTTCAGACTCGGATGGAGCCTTTGGTGGACTTCTGATGCTTTGGAAGGACAACCTTAATGCCCAAGTCACTTGGAACGAGGGCAATATTTTACTTATGCATTTCACTAATCCTCTTTCTCAGGAGGGATGGGCTGTCATGAACATTTATGCGCCTAACACTAAGCTTTCTAGACTTGCTTTCTGGGACAAGATTCGTAACCTTTTTTCCATAATCACTGAACCAAAATCCATTCTTATGGGGGATTTCAATACCCCTCTTCTGGAATCTGAGAAGTTTGGGGGCTTGCCACCGGACCTCGACAGCAGGCAGCACCTGGCTAGTCTGATTAATGACCTGGCTCTTGTTGACGTGGAATTAGGAGGGGGCACTTTCACCTGGTCTAATAGGCGTAAGGGTAAAGAGTGTATTCAAGTCTGCCTGGACAGAGCCCTCATTACTATGGACTGGATGCAACAGTATCAGAGTCACCTTTCCTCTTTGGCAAGGTTTGGTTCAGACCACTCACCGATTGCTCTTAATATGGCAAACCTTAATAGGAAAAAGGCCTTCCCCTTGAGATTTGAAAAGATGTGGACCACCCACCCCAACCTCCTGCCTAAGATCAAGGACTGGTGGGGCATAGATGTGGAGGGGACTGCGCAGTACAGAGTGGTTAAGAAGCTCAAAAACATCAAAATGGAGATCAGAAAATGGAACAAAAAAGAATTTGGCAATATATTCCAAAATAAAGACAGGATTAAGTTTGAGCTGGCTGTGATCCAAGAAGAGATCCAAAATCATGGGTATGATGAGGACAGAATCAGGGCTGAAAAAGACATTTTGACGGAATTGCATAACATTGTGATTAAGGAGGAGATGTACTGGAGGCAAAGGTCTAGATCAGTATGGTTGAAAGAGGGGGCAAAAACTCTCGATTTTTCCATCTTTCTACCATGAAACACAAGACGGCAAACATAATCAAGGCAATTAAGAAGGGGGATCAAACTTTGGAGGAAGACAAGGAGATTGCAAATGAGGCCATCATGTACTTTACTCAAATTCTCTCCAAAGAGCTTAATCTCAGCATGAATGATCAGGAAGACATTCTTCAAGCTCTCCCTAAGGTGATCTCAGAGAGCCAAAATAAGAGCATACTGCTGAACCCGGATCAAGCTGAAATTCATAGAGCGGTCTTCTCTTTACCTGCGGAGAAAGCCCCGGGCCCAGACGGCTTCCCTTCTTTCTTCTTCCAGTATTATTGGGAAATTATTAAAGAAGACATTGTCAAAGCGGTCCAGGAATTTTTTGGTGCCAAAAGCCTTCTCAAGGAGATCAACGCCACATTCCTTGTCCTCATCCCGAAAATCCCAGGTGCGGATTCTTTCGATTGTTTCAGACCTATTAGTTTGTGTAACTCCTTCTATAAGATTATCTCGAAAGTCATTACTCTCAGACTTCTTAAAACCCTCCCAGATATTATTGCTCCCCAACAATTGGGTTTTGTCCCTAGAAGGCAAATTCTGGACTCTATTATGGCGGTGCACGAAGTGATTCACTCTTTGGAAGAAGGCAAGAGGGAAGGATTCCTGCTCAAACTGGATCTCTCCAAGGCTTATGATAGGGTTGACTGGACCTTCCTGAGCAAAATTATGGGGGCCTTTGGGTTCAATGGTAAGGTCTTAAAGATCATTTCCCAGCTGATTTCTACCTCGTCTTTCGCTGTGTTGGTGAATGGGTCTCCCTCTGAATTCTTCAAATCCTCTCGAGGACTTTGGCAAGGGGACCCCCTCTCTCCAATCCTTTTCATCATCCTGGCTGATTGCTTAGGAAGGTTCATTCATGAACATAGAATCAAGGGGCAATTAAAGGGCCTAAGACCCTCTTCAGGACCTTTCGCTTTTACTCATCAGCAATTTGTTGATGACACTATTCTGGGGGGGAGTCTTCAGTGAAGGAGGCTAGAATTGTTAGGAACATTCTCAATTCCTACACCAATGCTTCGGGGCAGCTTATTAACTGGAACAAGAGCTCGGTTTTTTTCATCAACACTCCTAAGGACAGACAGAGGAGAATGGCAGGTATTCTGGGATGCGGCATTAACTCCTTTCCAGCTTCCTACCTTGGCCTTCCGCTTGGAAACAAACCCCCAGAGGCTTTCTAGGGAGGCCTTATAGACAGATTCAACAGGAAATTGGCGGGATGGAAGGGTATCACCCTGAGCCAGGCTGGGAAAATTACTCTGATTCAATCCACTCTCTAGAACCTCCCTACCTATGCTCTCAGCCTTTACACTATTCCCGCAAAGGTGGCTGACACTCTGGAAGCCATCCAAAGAAAGTTCCTTTGGGCAGACAAAGATGGAAACAAGAAATATCCACTGGTGGCCTGGGACAAGGTATGTAAGCCAAAAAAACATGGAGGCCTAGGGATCAAGCTGCTGAAGTTCAACAGAGCTTTGCAAGCCAAACGGATTTGGAGAATCTTCAATTCAACAGGGGAATGGAGGGATATCATGAAGGATAAATATGCAGCCGACCTAACCTTCAAACAATTCATTAACAGAGATTCTGACCCGATAGGCTCCCATATTTGGAATGGCATTCTGAGGACCAAAGCAATAGTGACAGCAAGAATGAGATGGAAAGTGGGTAACGGCAAGAAAGTAAATTTCTGGCATGATGACTGGCTCAGTCTGGGACCTCTATGGAATTTGGAGCCATACAACAAATGGGCAGAATATTGTATGAACAGGTTTGGCAGCAGAGTCAAAGACTATAGAATAAATGATAAATGGGTCAATCTCACTGAGGTATCCCAAGATCTCAAATCCCTTATGGTCTATCTGGGGCACACTCCCCTTTCTCACAATGAGGATGTCTTGGTTTGGGGGTAGACCAGAGATGGCAACTATACAGTGGCCTCGGGATATGTTTCAATGCAGGGTTCTGCTTCTATACCCACCTGGGCGAAGGCCTGGTTCCCTGGAATCATCCCTAAAGTTAACATCTTCTTTTGGACTATGCTTCAAAATCGCATCTTGACAGTGGACAATCTCATTAAAAGGGGACATTACATTCCTAATCGATGTATCCTCTGCAAAAGTCATAGTGAAAATGTGGGCCATTTATTTCTTCATTGTGATTTTTCTAGGGAGATATGGCATCATTTCCTGGGTTTTTTCGAGACATCCTGGGTTTTCCCTAACACCATTCTAGATCTTTTTGATCAATGGCATCTGGGGGGGAGTGGCCATCATCTCTGGGTTTGGGCTATGCCACACATCTGCTGGGGGGTCTGGAAGGAACGAAACAACAGGATCTTTAGGGATCAGATCACCCCGATTAAGGTTGTAGCTCAGAAAATTGCTAATGCACTTAAGGAAAACTACACCATATGCAAAGGTAGCAGCACCTCTACTCACTTAAAGGGGTTCAATAGCATCAACAAAAGGCTGGGCTGCAGATGGTCTCTACCACCGGAAGGGTGGTTCAAAGCTAATTTCGATGGGGCAGCCAAGGGGAACCCTAGGAAGGCAGGAGCGGGAGGAATCATTAGAAACTCGCATGGCAAAGGAATTGCAGCTATTTCAGCACCTTTGGGTTCACAAACCAACCACTATGCTGAGGCTAGTGCGGCACATCACACTCTCAAGCTTGCCAAGGAAATGGGTATCAAGAAATTATGGGTGGAAGGAGACTCCAAAAATCTAATAGATTGTCTTAATAAAAAGACTGGAGCTTCCTGGACAATAGAGAATATCATAAAGGAATGTATTCAAATTCTGAAGTCCTTTGATAAGATCTACGTCACACATGAATACCGTGAAGCAAACCAGGTGGCAGACACGCTAGCAAATTTGGGTGTCACGTGTGAAGAAGTTAAACTATGGAAGGATGGGAAACATTTACCACTGGAAATTGCCAACATTATGGAAAGTGATCGGGTCCCGGGAAGACTCGGATATATTAAAGATTAATTATGACAGAAGCAAAAAAGCTAATTATGGAGAGTAAAGACAGAGGCAAAAAGAATCCCCGCGGGATGTGCAAGTACAAATGCTGTGATGGGAAAGTCAGTTTAAAGCCCCATCGGCACATTTGGCGGGATCTAAGCATTTATTGCATTTACGAAGAGAAAGGAAGGATCTCGAAACCCCAAATAAACCTCATACTTCAAACAATTTGCACAACAAACAAAGGAAACAAAAAAGTTGCAGACATGGTGGGAGAGAGACACAGGAGAGAGCCGGAGAGAGAAACTGAGAAATGGTGCCGGAGATCTAAGGTGTGGGAAATTCTGAGAAACGGGGAAGTAACCACCTATATCGAACGCCTTCATGGGTGGAAGCCATCAGTCACAAAGATGATGGTTAACAGCTGGAAGGAAGGTAAGGTGAAAATAGATGGGATTACTTTCATGGTGACTGAGGAAATTGTTTCTGCGGTAACAGGCATCCCTATTATAGGAAAGAAGTTCTATAGGGATAGGAAAATCTCTTCTAAAGCTCTGACGGAGTTCGTAAAAGATGAAGCAGAAAAACGTGCCCTGGTCAAGAAAGGCACCTTTTATCATCCGAGCTCCATCAAACCTCTGTGGCGCTTTGTGTTGCGGGCGATAATCAAATTCATCACGCTCGGCACCAGATTTGATCGCATCAGCACCCACCATTTTGTGCTCCTCAACCATTTCAGGTATGGGGCTAAGGTTTCCCTCCCCTTCTACCTATATTCGTCTATTAATGAAAATATAAATGATTATAAGGAGAAACAGATAAGTAATCCGGCCTTCCATGAGGGCTTACTTCTTTTGATCTATGAGTATCTCAAATCCCGTACTCGGGGTAAGGAAATCCAAGACAAAGAGGAAAGGGATTCCGCAAGGGAGTCTGACGAGGAATATTTCCCCTCTGAAACAGAGGATAGCAGAGACATGCACTCTGATTCAGAGGCGACACATACTAGTCACAAGAAGAAAATTAAAAACAGAGCTAAGAAAGAGAACTTAAAACAGCACATTGAAGTATCCTCGGACAGGGAATACAATGAGGAAGAGGAAGGTATGGAAACAGGGAAGGAGAATTCAGAAGAAGAAACAACAGGGAAGAAGAAAGGGAAAAAGGTAACTAAAAGGAAGATCACCATCAAGATTCCAACTCAGAAGGAGGAGGAAAACTCGGGGAAGCGGGCCACGAGATCCAAAAGAGTCAAAGTGGAAACAAAGGAGGAAAAAATGGCAAAACAGGAAGAGATACAAGGGGAGAAAGATGAAACAGAGGAGTGTCAGGGTATGGACGATGAAGAGGACAAGATCAGCCAGAGCTATGCTGAGTATGGTGAAGAATAGTTCACCTGTAGTATTACAGGTCAAGATAAGAAAGTTGTTTGGAGAAACTTCGATTCAGTCTCGACAAAAATGGGAATTAAGAGAGAAATGGTAAAAACCCTGGTAAAGGAAAATAAAGAAGGAAGAATACAGATGGAGGAACTTATAGACCCGGCCATGGTGATATTCAGCGACAGTGCAAGGGAAATACCACAGATGGATGTGCTCAATAACGCAAAGAACAACGCAATAGACAGCTATAGAACCACAAAATGGACCTATTATGAAATTGAAGACATGAAAAAAAGGATGGATAGCATGGAGAAGGAACACATTAGCAACAACAATAAAAACATAGCAGAGGATAGAGAGCTAGACAACAGAGTGGATGAACTGAAAAACAGAATTGAAAATATTGAAGCTACTATGGTCAAAATAGCAGAGTAGAGTTATAATATACTAAAAGCTTCTAATGACAACATAAAGGTCATAATTGATAAGTTTGAAGAGCAACAGGGTAATCCGGAAGAAAGGCAGAAGCAAGGAGACAGAAACCAACTCCAAGAAGATGAAAATGCAAAGAATAAGAAAGACAAGGGAGCTGACAAGGAGTTGGCTGAAATCAAAGAAGCTGCTGACAGAATGACAGAGCTGGAGATCAGAGCAGCAGAGATTCTTAGAGAAATAGCCTAAAGGATGGACCTGGCTTCTTTTCCTGCCTTTTTGGATATGTGATCCGGGATTTTTGGTCGTTGTGACTGTTTTGCTTGTTTTGAATGTCTTATGCTGTTTGGTTTGTAAAGTTTATTTGCTTTAGTCTTCGTATGTTAATTATGTAGGGTTTTAGGAACCCCTCAAAACCTGTTTTCCATAATCAAAAACATCCCATTTTTCCTATGCTACCGGGGATGTTTATTTTGCCAAAATCAGGTTGTCCTGTGTCGAAAACATCTTGGGGACATGGGGACGCTTCAGAAACGTCCCTCTCTGTCCCCAAATCCAGGGAAAAAGGGAATCGTATTGGGGATGTTTGCCAATTCAGTGGAAAAAAGTTGTCATCCCCGGAACAGGTAGTGGATGCCTGGATTTCCCCCGACTGTTCCAGGGACAGCTAGCTGTTGCCTGCAACACAGGCAACCTTAAGTTGCTTTTAAAATAACAAAAGTAATAAATAATAAAAAATAAACTCAAGTAGAAGGAATTAAGACCTGAAAATCATCACAACTGCATATGTTATACCTTTTTTTCATACCTGGTAATAGTTGGCTCGCAGATAATTTTAAATGTGTTCCATGACTTATAAATCAATTAGCCTTTCTTTCCATGATTTAGCAAGTGTCAAAACTTGTTTTCATAACCTATATGGCGACCTCAGACCTGCAACTCTTATTCTACTTTTCCTGAAGATTATATTAGTTGTATGGAGTACCATGACCTTTAAGTTGTTCCATGGTTAGATAATTAATTTTATAATTCTTTACAACTATAAGTTTCTCCTGTGAGATTATATTAACTATGTGCATATCTATATTTTCATGAATTGGGAATATAAGCCCTCTATGGCAAACAAGGCTAGTTAAACAAATGATACAGGTAACCATAAGAACTTGAATGATTGATTTTCTAATTATTTTGGATAGTGAGTGTGATTTTGTTCTATTGGTTGTAGAATGTTGAACTTTGGAGTGCCTTGGTAGATCTTGTAGGAATGATCAGATTCTTGAGAACTTGTGGGTGTTATTATTTTGTTAAAGACAATTTCCACAGATTTTAATTGCACCACTGTGTTTTAGCTAAAGCATAGAATAATAAGTTAAGCGAAATTATCAATGCGATCATATGAATATTTAAAATTCTGTATTTAGTAGACTTTTAGCTATTTTTGTAATAGTCGTCCCCTACTGTCCCCTAAAAAATGAGTACCTCCCGTCCCTTCGATGAAATGCGTCACCCCAACCCTGCTCTTCTCTGTCCCTGAAACTGGGTGTATCATAGCATTTTCTGATAAAGAAACCAGATTTTAATGTAAGGAAACACACTTCTTCACATGAAAAATTGTCTCTCAAAGAGTGTGAAATCTTCTTTTTTTACTGTAGTTCAAAATTTCAACATATAGAAGTATCCAGAAAAACATTTTTTCAATGACCTTTAAATACAATTCCTATAAATTTGCACTTTCTGTACCACATAACGTGCAAGTGTTATGTTATGAGAAACCTTGTTTTTCTTTTTTAATTTACAACTGGGCATGAAGGATCTTCAATGAATAATCATTGCCTTTACATTTGTTTCCAACAAGTAGATTTTAAAGAGGATATGTGTAGGAATCAAATGTAAACAGAGAGGTTACTTACATCACATGAATTTGCTCCTGTTTGAGCTTGTCCAGGTGTCATCCAAATCTATATCTGTCTATTTTTTCCCTTTGCACAAATCTGATGACAACCTATGACATTATGAGCTATTGCATTGCTGTGATTAATAATTGTGAATATATTCTTTGCCAATTCAAAATGAATAGAAAAGCAAGTAGAGAGACATTAATATCGTTAGGAATCAGGATTTCCCATTGTATCGGGAATAACTGAATTGAAGGTTAGTGCTTATCAACCAAGTAATGTGAGTAGACAAGTGTGTTTACCTTCCTTTTCTCCTCTACCTTCTTCTCCTAGGTTCCAAGTGGCCATAACACTCTGACTAGATATTCCTTCTCTCAATCAACTACATGATGATACTCATGACATTCATCATGTCACAAGGTCAATAATAATCAATTTTTAAACCAATGCTGTCAATTCATGCCAGAGTACCAAATTTTGACATTCATGCAATGCCAACCAATAACCAGCTACCCAATATTCCTTCTCTAGAAAGTTATGGATATCATTAGAATTTCCATCTGTATCAAAATAACCAAATTGAAGGATTAGTGCTTTTCATCCAAATAATGTGAGCAGACAAGCACATACACATACTTCAAGAAACAAGGCTGATGGTAATCAACATGACAAATTAATGCCGACTATCTGAATTACCAAATTCTGACATGCATGCAGTGCCAACCAATGACTAGCTACCAATGCGCAAGCAATATGCATATACCCACAGATATCAAAATGTGTGAAATTCCAATCAACACTCAAGTACAATTAAGTTGAGTTTTCAAAATGTCATATAGAAAAAAGATCTAAGAGGGTGCATCCTAATCTTTTTATAATTTGGCAAATGACTCTGCCCCTGTAACATGGACAAGGGTTCTTCAAGAGCATCAGAGCATGCCTCTCTCTGCAAGGTCCTTTGTTACATTTCATTGATGGTTTGCTTCCTCAACATAATCACAGACGCCTTAATAACTAGAGCTGAGAAGCTCCAAATAGATTGCTCTAAGAAATCAAACGCCTCCACCAAAATCCAGACAAATATAGCAAGCTAAAACATATCAAGTTATTTGATAGTTACAATTCTGAGAAGAAAGATATCTCCCAAGGTGTCTGTCTAGTCCCAATTATTGCATTTGTGTGTCTTTGAATGTTGAGATATTCAACTCAAGTTGGGAATTTTTGCATCTACACTTTTTTCTTTGGTGAAAAACATTTATATTGTTGTTAAAATAAAGTGTGGAAAAATATATCCCAGATCAGTGCAGCAACTCCAGAGTGCAGGCTTTCATTTTGCCAAGAAGGGGCTGGTTAGATAAATTTTTTGGTAATTCAATGTTATAAGCAAGTAGATCCAGAATTTAGCAATGCAACACACTGTGATCAAACCATTCTCAAAGCAAGGGGCTGATTGTTACATTTAGTACATATTCTCCCTTTCTCACATTGAAACCATAAAAAAAACAATCGATGAAGACTGGAGAAAAAATAATTGCAAAAACTAGGAAAACAACTAGGACTAAGTGAAATATGTACCATAACTATCCATACTGCATGCTTAACACAGTTATTTTTGATAAAATGGAGTCTAGCACATCATTATTAATCGGGATATTCCTAGAGTATAAATGAAGCCCATACTTTAAGTTTTGTTTGGCACTACTTATTGAGGTCCTTGGAGGGGACCTTTCTGCTTTGGATCTGAGTGATTTTTTGCATGCCTGTTGGTTAGAACACTGCGATTCTTCAATCTATATTTTGAGCCTGCATCCTGCTGTTGCTTCCAGCTTGGTTGGCTTGCTTCTAGGCTGCATGGGCTGGACTGGCAAAGTGGCCAGTAAGAGCTAGCAGAGTTTTCAACTACAAACAATGTGAACACCTTCAAAATTGCCTTCCAATTGGGCTTATGTGCCACTTGATGCAAGTTATTATTTATACCTTCGTGGAAAAGCTCATTGCCTCATGTATTCCTTCAATGCTTCATCGATGTATGGTTATGATTTTACTGCACATTGAGAACAAGAGGTTTAGAGGTTTGTGGAAGGTAGAAGTTCTCTGCTTTTCTTGCCAAGGCTATTGACAAATGCATAATGTTTCCCAAACAGTTGCCTCATTAACTGCTAGAGAAATCTGCATCAAAGGTCTCAACGTATTCTCTACAGCCCATCTCAAAAGTTGTTATAACATTGAATCTGGATCCCATGTATTTCCTGGGGACAACACTCTAATTTCTAAATTGTTGGAAGTTATCTCTTTTATAAGCAAAAGAAAATCATAATATCAGTTACAGTACACACATAAGTGCAAGTCAGAAGTTGAAAGATAGAGATCAGAATGGCAACAAAGCACCATAGTATATAGATTTGATAATTTAAATATAAATATATGTAATAACATACACAAAGTATATGCTAGTACAATTTGGTTTCTGTGTTGTATGTTGCCTTGAATGAATGTCAAGACGGTATGCAACATACAATTTAGTAGGTGCCAAGTGATATCCATAGTCTTATTTGATGTCCCCATCCTTAATCTAAGAACAAGATAGCAATGAAACACATATGTGGTCAAGGGGTGGCAGACCTTAAGCACCTCAAGATAGTTAGTAAATAGAATTTGGCAAATTGTATGTAGCAGTTAGAAGTTCAAGTAGGTAGTTTTGTATATTCTTTCAACAAAGTCAATAGCATCAAGATAATCAAGGAAAATTGTGAAGTCTTATCAATAAGACGATTTTCCTATCTTGCCTCATGTAAACACACAAGGGAATGCATTATTGAGATCAAGTGATATGAGCTAGCGTTGCAGATATCAAGTACCTTCATCGTCATAGAACCAAAGTATGATCCAGACATTGAGCTCACATGCTATCAGTTATGACAATCTTTTGGATACCCACCTTATCAACATGTGAATCACGACTTTACTATCAATCAATGTGAAGAATAAAATTCCATAATCCGTCATGTCTATAAGATGACAGCCTTTATTGATCATCATCAAGACAAATGACTGAAGTATGATTCCTAATGAAGATATGGATGTCACATTGTAGCATCTATCAATTGATCATATATGAAGACAAATCCTTATTATACAAAGATGAGATAATGAAGTTAGCAAGCAACATGATCAGACAAGCAGTATGATCATCCAACAATTATTATCGCTGAGGAGATAACCAAAGAGAGCACCGATTACCAAATCAATCTGCAATAAAACCATGGAATATCAGTTAGTAAGCATGTTGGGATTATCACCATATGCATCACTCAAATGATCATCATAATTACCCATCAATTATTAGCATTACAAGATGTATCGGCTAAGAAGATCGATCATCAAAGGATAAATATTATCACATCATTCACGTGCTCCCATGTTCACATCGATTAGTACAATGCAGCCATTGTGTGTGTGTGTATAACAAAGCTTCATGTCCGCAAATAGATTATCACATTCTCGGCGATCAACATGATATTATCTCCATTGCCACCTAAGGAAGATTAATTAAATAATGACAAGTGAAGTAAATAGACTAATCAATAGTGATTATACATGACTATGCAAAGGCAGTGATTAATCATTAAAAGCCAAGGTTACCCCGAGTTTCCGGGACGACAAATTTTTTTGCCGATTTTGGGGACGGCAGGGGACGGCAAAGGGGACGACTATGTAAATATAGGGAAATTTTCAAATATATAAGGAAATTTGCAAGTATACATACATTCATATGAAAATATGGACAATGCATGCCATTTAAACATCATATAACCTTAACATACAACATTTCAATGCCATTTAGTAAATACTCAAAGTAAATAGTAACATTTCAATGCCATTTCAATTCATTATCGGATTGTCAATATGCATATGCTAACAAAAATATAAGTTTAACATAGAAACTTAGAACTAAGAAAAGTAAAACTATAAATGCCCAAAGGCTTAGGTGCTGCCATAAAGTTT
>MU228003.1:116711-131035 GCA_018584345.1 Thuja plicata | reverse complement strand
GTGGGGCCCACAAAACGACCCCACCTATGGAGGCGTTTTTTTATTTTTGAGTTGTTTTTATTTTTTTTGGGGCCTTTTTGGTTGGGGACTGACGGCCGTCCCCGGATCGCGAGGGGGACGGCTACGGCATCCCCAACCATCCCCGGGACTTTTTCCCGTCCCCAAAATTTAGGGCAGCCGTCCCCAAGTCCCGGGGACGTCCCCGTTTTGGAAACCTGGGGTTTTAGGCCGGGGACGCGTCCCCGGATAACCCTGTTAAAAGCTTATTTGTGTAAATAGAAAGGTGCAATTAGAACAATAAAAATGTTCATGGAGAGGTGCGATTAAGGAAGGGACATGTCTATCCCAGCCAATGGATGCAACTATCCAATAACAATGAGATATATAATAAGAATCGATCCCATTCTCAACAACATCATTAACTATTTCTTATTATCTTTTCATCCTTATTGGATCGCTTTGTTGAAATGTTGCTATTGGCATTGTTGTCATTGATGTCAAAACTTGTGTACCGGTGGGTTGTGCTCCGGGTAATGAACATAATTGATCTATTCTACGAAGTATTGTATGGTAACGAATGTTGTGGACGGTTATTCTTGTTTCGGTAATAGTGGTATATCTTTTTTGGTATATCTATAATGTTTAGTGGGTACATAATTATGAAGTTTGGATGATTCTCATTGGCTGCTGTGTTCAGAGTTCTTTCCGGGTATCCTTGTTATCCGGACATTCATGTATTGCTTCGGGAGTTTTTGGTATGGCAAATGTATTATATTTTGGACCATTGCTTCTGGGTGCTTTCCTTCGGTTGGTATTGAATTTGTGGTGATCAAGACATGGTCTTGGTTGTGGCGTTCCCTTCGGACCCATAATATATTTATCTTTCAGTGTTTATGCTATGTAACATGGTTATCTGATGTAAGACCTATCTTTGGGTCCCATGATAGCATGGTATGAATTTCTCATATGCGCGACCTATCTTTTAGGTCCGGTGCTAGCGTGTAGATCTTCATTGTTGTTACCCCGGTTTTTGAACTTGGAAATTATAAAAGTTTTCACTTCCCCAAGTCATAGTTTTGTTATTGAAAAATCTCATGACTTTAGTCTTTATGTTCGCCTTAGTACATAACTTTGAACCTCATGATCAGAGTTCAAAAGTTCAATGGTTCAAGGTTTATTGAGTCTCGAGCTTCTATTGAATGTAAGTTTGAAAAGTGTGAAGCAGGTTGGCAGATATTGAACTTGAACCTTCTGTACCTCCTATTTGGTTCAAAATATGTGGTTCAATGTGCATGAGAATGTAAAGACAAAGTGATTAATGAAGCATATTCTAGGCGAAGTCTGCAATTTTGAACCTTCTGGTTGAACCCCGCGGTTCAAAAGTTCAAGGTTCAACAGTTCAACGGTTCATTCTGTGACAGTCAAATTCTGCATACATATTTGTTAGTCCGAAAAGCATCCAAAAAAAGTTGCAGATTACTTAAATCTGGAGACAAATCACCTGATATTTTGGTCTTAAGTATTCCTAGATTTAATTTTATGACCATACGAGCCCATATGATATATTATTTTAATACTTTCTCAATGCAGCAATATGGTTGGCAGGGTTAGTTTACAAAGGAAGCAACACGATTTGGTGATCTGTTAAAAAATGGTTAAAAACCCATCTATTATTTTAATTATCATAACTGCTTGCAAATTTTCACGGCCTTAGGATGCCCTATTAACCTGTGGTGAATTTAATAAAAAGTGGCTGCAAGAGAAATTAAAAAATTTCTCACTCAATTTGAGAGCAGTTTAAATTAGTTTGAGAGCAGCAATTTAAAACATTATAAAGATGTTTTTAAATCAATTGGAAAGCAACAATTCCAGGGGAAGTGAAAGTGCTTTCAAATTTTATTTTTAATAATGATTTCAAGGATCAGTTACAAGCAACTAGAAAGTCATCGAGTATTATTTATTGTAAAAATTATCAAAGAGAGTCTCTGTCTAGCTTTTTCATTTTCTTGCTAGAAACTTACGTTGCAGCAAGGAGAAATTTTCTGATTTTCTATTGCAAAGACGGGAAAAGAAGAATGTAATTTTTTGTTTTTGGGCATAATCATTGTACAGGAATAAGATGATCTGTGAGTCATTCTATTTGTATTTTGAGAAAGGAAGAAATATATTTCAGATCTGTGTGTTTGTGTGTATTTCTTTTGACTGTAATTTGGCTTGTGAGTCATTCCAGTTATTCTTATATTGCTTTCTTGTGCATTCCAGTTATGCGTATGTTTGTTGCAGAGACTTTGATTTCTCATTCATTCATACATCTGAAAGCAAATTATTTAATCTTTTTGGTCTTTGTTGTGGGTGTTTGGACAAGGATCCTTGTGTCTTTTACCCCAGTATCCTCTTGTTTATAAATCTGCTGTTCGCATCTGTGTCATGGCTATGAGCAGATGTTAGTTGCCTTTGTTGCTTTCCAGTTAAAAGCATATTCAGAAAACACACATTTTCTCCAATGAAGGGAGCTGTACTTTCATATCAAAATTTATAGAGCACTTGCAATTGCCATTACAAGTTACTCAACTGTTGGTTTTAGGTTTTGTCTTTCAATTTGAGGCATTTAGGAATCATTTTTTTGAAGTTATGTTATAAAGGCAAATTTGTTAACCAACAGATTTTTGGTGACTCTCCTGGGGAAGGCAAAAAGATTAGTGCTTTCCTATTATATCTAATGGTGGCTTCCCAAGATTGAAGGCTAGTTACTCTGTAAATTAAAAGATCTCAGAATGATGTCTGGAGACGAAGCCAAGACAAACAACCGATCCAGAAGAAGATATGCACCAACAATTGAAGAAATTAATGTTGAAGATGACCCAACACTTCAAGCTTTTTGGAATGCCTGCAAAGAAAGCATATGTGAAGCTGAGAAGAAAGGATTGAATCCATTTGAAGATTTCCGATCTGCACTGCTGTTACAAAGTGTGCATCACATATATTATTTGCTCCAAAATCTCAAGAAAGAAACCCATCAATTGCAGGCAATAGTAGAAAAGTTGAAAAACATTAAAAGAAGGCCTTCACCGACTTTCCAAGAAGTGTTGGTTGAAGATGATGAGACACTTCATGAATTTTTAAATGCCTTCAAACAAAGTATTTGTTAAGAAAAGAGGAAAAAGTTACACCCTTCCGGAGACCACAAATCTGCACTGCTGTTGAAGAACATGCACCATAGATATTATCTTCTCAAAGATCTTAAGCAAGAAACTCATAAATTGCAAGTAATAGTAGAAAAGTTGAAAAAAATTAAAGAAGAGCTTGGAGATGATGCGTATTGTGTTCCGTCATAGTCTCATCTTTCTTATAATATTACCATCATGGATGGAAAAGATGTTGCACCAGCAACAGTGCTATGGAATCCGCATCAGGAAAGTAGTGAAAAACCTGAACCTTCTATGACATGCATGTAGGCGTGTCATGTTGAGCAACCTAAAAAGGAAGCATCAATAGAAGAGCATCTTTATTCCTGACTAGTTCTTAAAAGGTTCGGGTGATGAGTTTCAGTATGGAATTGAAGATGCAAATGGTAACGTCACTAAAGTTGGAATTGATGCATTTACATGCAACCCGGGCAATAGAAATTAAGGTATGAATGCTGCTACATTTTTGCCTTCCCTTCTTTCTGAAACAGAGACTTTTATTTTTGGTATTGATGAAAAAGATCAAGAAAAAGATAGTATTTTGCATAAGGCTGCAAAAGAATCTTTAGATTGTAATCAAGAAATGGAAGTTTTCATTTTTGGTGATGAAGCTGAAAGAAGATTGAAAATTTGATGGTCATAGAAGAAATTAGTCAATCAGATCTATGTGTGTTGAAGGCTAAATGTTCATATCTTAAATTTCTTGATCAAGAAAATGGAGAAGAATCACAAGAGAAGGTTACATGTTCTGTTACTCTCAGAACTTCTTTTTATGCAGAAAATATTGAAAAGATTCCATTTCAGTTTTTGGAGTTTCATGCTAATGATTTCATTGGTAAAAATGAGATTAGAGATGATTTGTTGGAGTTTGATGAGGATATGCGTAAAAATTGTTGTGCTTTCAGCGATGATATTATTTGTACAAAAAATGAGGAATTTTCAGAGATCAAATTTGATCTCATGCTGGAAGAAAGTAGTTTTCAGAAGTTGCAATCAGTAGTTGCACGCGAAAGGATTAATTTATCCGGTGGTCCGATGGAAGGGAACTTGACTCTTGTAATGTCTTTTCCATATTCTGATAAAGTTGATCAAGTAACTGTCAATGTCGAGCTAGCCTATTCTTCAGAGATTGTTCACGAAACCAGGAAAGAGGTGAGTCATGATTTAGAAGTTTATGATGAAAAATGGTTATTTGGATACGAGTGTCTACAGATTATTGCTGCACTCCGTGAATTTGAAATTTAGCAGTGAAGCAGTCGCCAAAGGGCCATTTTTCTTAGCTACATTTCATGGTTACAATCCATTGCCGAGGAAGGGCACATATTTCTCCCAGCCGGTTAACGGGTTTGCATGATCAGTTTTAGGCAAGCTTTGAGGTAGGGTCTTATGACCGTGTACATACTTAGGAAAGTTTTGGTTGTGGTTAGTCTAGTCTCTGTTTTTGCCTAGTCGGTTTTGGCTTGTTGAGTTTTGCCGTGTTCCCCTCCACCGTTTGCAAGTAGTGCACTTTATTTCTGCAATATCTCTGATTCTATTGCCCAATAGATAAGGCACTTGTCTCTCCCAGAGATGTTTTGGATTCTCTTCGTCCTTGCAGTCCTCGTCCCCTTCAGAGCCTGTTGTTACCTCGGTTTTTGAACTTGGAAATTTTTTAAGTTTTCACTTCCCCAAGTCATAGTTTTGTTATTGAAAAGTCTCATGACTTTAGTCTTTGTGTTCACCTTAGTTCATAACTTTGAACCTTCCGATTGAACCTCATAATGGGAGTTCAAAAGTTAAACGGTTCAAGGTTTATTGAGTCTCGAGCCTCTATTGAATGTAAGTTTGAAAAGTGTGAAGTAGTTTGGCAGATATTGAACTTGAACCTTTTGTACCTCCTATTTGGTTCAAAATGTGTGGTTCAACGCGCACGAGAATGTAAAGGCAAAGTGATTAATGAAGCATATTCTGCTAAGTCTGTAATTTTGAACCTTCTGATTGAACCCCACGGTTCAAAAGTTCAAGGTTCAACAACTCAACGGTTCATTCTGCGACTGTCAAATTCTGCATACATATTCATTAGTCTGAAAATGCATCCAAAAACAGTGGCAGATTACTTAAATCTAGAGACAAGCCACCTGATATTTATTAAGTATTCCCAAATTTATTTCTATGACCATACGAGCCCATATGATATATTATTTGAATACTTTCTCAATGCAGCAATATGGTTGGCAGGGTCAATTTACAAAGGAAGTACCCTGATTTAGTGAGCTGTTAAAAAATGTTGAAAAGCCCATCTGTTATTTTAATTATCATAACCGCTCGCAAATTTTCACGGCCCTAGGATCCCTGGTTAACCCATGGTGAATTTAATAAAAAGTGGCTGTAGGAGAAATTTAAAATATTTCTCACCCACTTTGAGAGCAGCAATTTAAAACATTTTAAAAATGTTTTAAAATTAGTTTGAAAGCAGCAATTTAAAACATTATAAAGATGTTTTAAATCAATTGGAAAGCAGCAATTCCAGGGGAAGTGAAAGTGGTTTCAAATTTTATTTTTAATAATGATTTCAAGACTCAGGTACAACCAACCAAAAAGTCATCGGGTATTATTTATTGTAAAAAATTTCAAAGAGAGGCTCTCTCTGCCTTTTTCTCTTTCTTGCTGGAAACTTATGTTGCAGCAAGGAGAAATTTTCTGATTTTCTATTGTAAAGAGGGGAAAAGAATGTATTTTTCTGATTTTCGCAAGGAACCCCACAACACAACAAGCCTTTGATAAACTCAAGGAGGTAATGAGCTCGTGTCCTATTTTAGGTATGCTTGATTTCTCGCTGCCATTTGTCTTAGAGTGTGATGCTTCGGGGGAAGGTATTGGAGTTGCGTTGATGCAGAATAAGCACCCTATTGCATATGAGAGTAGAAAGCTCGCCAATTCAGAGAAGGCTCTCTTTATCTACGATAAAGAGATGTTAGCTATCATGCATGCCTTTGTTAAGTTCAGGCAGTTCTTGGTCTGTGGGAAATTTGTGGTGAAGACGGATCATAACAGCCTAAAATACTTCCTCAATCAGCAAGATTTGAATGATAAGCAGTAGAAATGGGTAACCAAGCTCCAAGCCTATGACTTCGATATTGAGTACGTGAAGGGGAAGAACAATGTGGTTGTTGATGCACTACTGAGGAAGTGTGATCTTTGTGCTATGACTGATATATCTGCTGATTGGATTCATTTGCTAACGATGTCTTGGAAGGGAAGACGGTTGATGACATGTACAGGGTGATTGAATAGCTCATTCTCTACAAGGAATGGATCTACCTTGTGCCTCATTCAAAGATCAAGAATAGAATCATTAGAGCATGCCACGGTACTCCCCTTGCTGGCCACCCGGGTTTCTACAAGACATACAAGCAAGTAGGGGAGTGTTTCGCATGGTAGGGTTGAAAAATGATGTGTTACAACATGTGAGAGAATGCTCCGTGTGCCAACAAAATAAAATAGACCAGGTGTTACTGGCAGGATTGTTGCAACCTTTGCTCATCCCAAGTCAAAATGGGAAAGCATTTCAATGGATTTTATCACAGGACTCCCGAAGGTGCAAGGTAAAGATTGTATTTATGTTGTGGTGGATAGGCTCACTAAGTATGCTCATTTCTATGCCATTACTTCATAATTTTAGGCTCCTCAATTTGCAGATTTGTTCTTTAAGGAAGTTTCTAGACTCCATGGGCTGCCAAAAAACATTGTGAGTGATAGGGTAGTAGGCTCATCAACATGTTTTGGTAAGAACTCTTTCGTTTGGCCGACACAGAGTTAACTCCCAGCACTAGCCATCACCCCCAAATGGATGGACAAACGGATATCATAAACAAATGGATTGAAGGATACTTGAGAAACTATGTGACAATGCAACAATCAACATGGGTGAAATGGCTACACCTAGGAGAGTTTTGCTACAACACCAAAAACCACATGTCCATCGGAATGTCCCCTTTCAAAGCACTCTATGGTTACGAGGCTATCTCCTTTATGAATTTGATTCCAGACAATAGAGTTCCAGGTACTGGGGATATGGTACAACAAAATGTTGACATCATGAACTCCTTGAAGGAGAATCTACAGCGTGCTCAGAATCAACAAAAATTGTATGCGAATCAGTGTAGGACAGAGAGGGCCTTTGAGATTAATGATCTGGTGTATTTAAGGTTGCAGCCATATAGACAACCATCCCTTAAGGGGAATGGAGCGGAGAAGTTGAAGCCAAGGTTCTATGGCCCATTTAGGATCATGAGGGAGGTCGGAGAAGTTGCCCATGAACTCGAGTTGCCTCTAGGGAGCAGAATTCACAATATTTTTCACATTTCATGCCTAAAAAAGGCTTTGGGACAACAGATCACCCCATCAATGGAGTTGCCACCCCTTGATGATGAAGGCAAACTCACTCTCAAACTTGAGTCAGTGTTAGACGTAAGAGAGAAGCGGTTGAGGAACAAGGTCATCCCGAAGTATTTGGTGAAATGGAAGAACTTGCCTGTTGAAGATGCTACATGGGAGGGAGCAAAGGTCTTTGAGCATCCAAATCTGAGGTTGCTTGAGGACAAGCAACCATCTTGAGGCATGGATTGTAATGTCCCAAAATAATCTAGGCCACCTATCTTGGGTTGGCGCCCAATTTAATGAACAATTAAGTTTAATGTTATTTATTTCCTTGTGGCCTACCTCCTTTGGTCTGGCATCCTGACGGGTATATAGGTAAGTAACAAATTTTTTTTTGGATATGACAAATTTGGAGAATAATCAATTCATCTGCTTTGGGGGCATAGCTGCTCAGGCGGGGATACTCAGCCTGGTGCATAGCTCCAGATTGAGCAAATTTGTCTTAGGCTTGTTTATTCAGCATTGCACATCACTCCATTTGTTTTTTCCTCAGGCGACATATTCGGGATTTGATTGTGTTTTGAAAAACTAATGTGTATTGAATGATGCGCCCAGTATTTGCAATTCGTATTCTAAATGATATCAGAGCCATGCTCTAATTTGTCTCAGTCTCTTAATACATCTAGTGTTTGCAACCCAAGAGAATCTTCAAGGGTCATCATAGCATGCCCAAGTAATAGATTGATCGCGGCTTTGGGATCATAACAGAATAATACAGATGGAGACTGTCATATGCAAGACATTGAGATTGAGTAGCATTGCTAATGAGCATTACCTTACATATACTGAAGCCTTCCTTCTATCAAGATAGGAATTGAGAGAATTAGGAGCATTCTATTCACTATCTGCATACTGAACTTCTCTGTCTTTCCCTTAAGTGTAAATTTATTCCATTGAAGAAATCGGCAACGCTTCTTTTTGGCATCAATATCAGTGAAGTTAGACTACAATTTTGATCAATCCAAGTCCGGATTATTACAGAGAAAATTCAAGGTAATTGTCCCTAAATTCCAAGTCAACCAATAATGGGACATTACATATTTATTTCTGGCTTTGCATTTTAAATTTCCTTTTTGTTATTCAGATTCCCTTGATGCCTACCACAAATGGATTTGTCTCCATATTTATATTTTCCGTGGTGGGATGAAGTCACCACCTTAATTATCATCACAACCCTTAACAAATGTTGCATCCCTTCTGAACTCAATGCCTGGCCCTTTTGGTAAATAGCTTCATTCCCCAGTTGGCCTGTAAATACTATTTATGCTGTTGCCTGGGATTATTATAAATTGAGGCTGCCTTTTGGTTGGTGTGCAATGTCTTATGGTGGGGGCATGGGAATTGATGAAATGATCCTTATGTGTTTTCTAAGTGGAAAGGTACATTGAGAAAGGTTTCAGATGATGGGTTGGGTAGACAAAAGCAAATTCACTAAATAATATTAAGCAGAATCCTCTGTAATTGATTTCATATTGGGCTAGAGTAGGAGTGATTTTTTGGGACAGCAGTGGATCCCATTTAGTTTTGTTTTGGGAATTTTTGGGGAATATGGTGAAGAATCAGCTTGAAGGAAGCACAGTATTGAGAATATTGCAAAGGACCAAGGATGGTAGAATATAATAATTGAATGACATTCAGTGTTTTTTAACAGTTTACAAAGAAAGGGCAGGTTAATGATTTGCGTATAAATACTTTTTTGAGGAAATCCAGCAGGTAAAGCATTCTGTAAAAATGATACCAGCTTAACATATAAGCTGAAGCGATTATGGGGTTGCAGACAAGCTTGATAAAATGGGGGTGAATTGATTTGGATCCAATGTTTCTCTTAGTGCAAATTTCAAAATTTCTGCAACTTAACCTCTGATAGAGATTGAAAGTCCTAAATTCAAAAGCAGGTAACAAAGGAAAAAGTCCTGCATGCTCCTCAGGCATTTTTAGGGGATTGAATAGTGCTTTTGGAAATATGTGTAGTGTTTTCTGTGATAGGTTGGAGGAAGCTCACAAGCAGTCTGTGCATAACTACACCAATAACTACACCATGGAAGATGTGAAGCAGGCCTATGTTGGTTTAATGGATTATGTTGAATTGAAAGATCTGCTGAAGGAGGATATTATTGCGGGTGATGCAACAAGTGTCAAGGTAGGGGACATTTGATGGTCTCAAAACACTCTTGTTGCTGGGGTGAAGGACCCACAGTATGAATCTATTTCAGGCTCAGTTTGATCTGCATTGGTTCACTGAGTGGGATCTCAATCTATTTATGTCATTATTGATTCTCAAATTCTCTGGAAGATGCGGTTCAGTGAGCATGATGAAGGTGATGCTTTTGGAAATATGTGTAGTGTTTTCTGTGATAGGTTGGAGGAAGCAAACAAGCAGTCTGTGTATAACTACACCATGGAAGATGTGAAGCAGGCCTATGTTGGTTTAATGGATTATGTTGAATTGAAAAATCTGCTGAAGGAGAATATTATTGCGGGTGATGCAACAAGTGTCAAGGTAGGGGACATTTGATGGTCTCAAAACATTCTTGTTGCTGGGGTGAAGGACCCACGGTATGAATCTATTTCAGGCTCAGTTTGATCTGTATTGGTTCACTGAGTGGGATCTCAATCTATTTATGTCATTATTGATTCTCAAATTCTCTGGAAGATGCGGTTCAGTGAGCATGATGAAGGTGATGCAGGCGATTGGGTTTCAGTTAGTTTTATTGAACTCCAGTACTATGATGGCAATCTATTAAGATGTTGAACAAATGGGGGAATTATCTAGATGGATCTCTGAAAAATTTGACATCTGCTGAAAGGTGTGGATGCTTTTGAATAGGTGAATTTGCAGATAGAGATGGCTATCTGCGCTGTTGTTATCCTTTTATTTGCAGAAGACATGAATCTTTTCCCTGTTCCAAATCAGTGTATGGTTTTTCATGAAGTAGTGGAAAAAAATAGTAGGTTGTGCAAGATATTGGGATGCTGCAACAGCCTTTCTGAGGCACTGATGGTATGACAGAGCTGAAGATTCTTTAATGTTTTTCCTTATGATCTGGTTATAAATTCTGAATTAGCATTAGACATTTTTGATAATTCAGCCTAGATTAGTCTTAGATTAGATATGATAATGACAGTTGAATTCAAAGATTCAAGGCTAATTGTAACAGCAGAGGAGGAAGACACTTGATTGGAAGGTTCATGTTCCAAAAATCCAACAATGGGGTTGCTAGATCCCTCTTTTTTCACCAAATTTTCATAACTTTTAAATTCATAGGTGATGCAACTTATTCTCATCCTTTCATCTTTGAATGATTATATACCTTGGAATCTGCCCCATATATGGCAGGCAAGCAGTGTTCAATGGGAGTCTGTTATCATTTTTGTTTTTTCATCGTTTTAACTTCTAATGCTCCTTACTGATTAGGATCACTTTGGCATTATGTGGATCCTTCCTCCTGATTCAGAAGTTTTCTGCTGATAGGTTTGTCGTAGTCGTGATCATTGTATATATAAGATACTCCAATGATGCAGAATTTAGTTTTGATCATCTTATATATCATATAGGCTGTACATGGTCAGTTTTATTCATCAGTTGGTCATGTGCCCGCTTTTAGATATTATCTTAAAATTTGGGCTGGGCATTTTGTTTGACAATGGAATGGGTTGTAGTTGTTTGAGAACATTCTCCATATTCTGTTATTGCAGCATTGTTTCCACCACAAGGATTCAATAACTTGGATCTATTTTCTCAATCCTCGCCCAGCATAGGTCATTTTTTGAAATCATTTGCTTTGGTCTACTATTCAAAATGTCAAACGAATTTGATTAATGGTTAGATTGTTGAAATCAGGAGAGCTTAACACAATGATGAATGGTACATTATTCCTCCCTTACAAAGAACAAGGAGCCCACCACCAAATATATTTGTAGGCCACCTCAATCAATCTCTCTGCAATTTGGCACATAGACTAAACCTATTATTACTTGCACCACATTGTCTGCCCCAAACACCTCAATAGCATCTCTAAGGATTTGGAATTGATAATTGACATCCTTGTAGTGCTTCGAACAATTGACAACAATAATGAAGTAAGGGTTGTCTGTTTATACAACTAGGATGTTGATGAGTAGATAATGCCTAATGTTTGCCCAACCATCCTTACTATATTTACACTAGATTGGGCTAGGTAGCGTTCATTATTTCTATTAGAATATTAATCTTGAAATAATTCTTATCCAAGATTGCTGCCCTCAATTCATCTCCCTTGGTGGGACATACAGAAATTCTGCTTTTATCAATTTTGCCACTATTTCCTTATAATAAGAAAAACAAGCCACAAGGAATGGAATGCCATTGGCAAAGTTGCCACAAGGAGGATGGCATGCCATTGTCAATGTGTCATCGACCTCATATTTATTTTGCACATTGAATAACTCTACCATCCGGTTTAGAGCATCTTTAGTCACCCTACATTTCAATTTATGTAATGTCCCCAAATATTAAAAAGTGACTTAATTACGCTGAGAGGCATAACATACAGTGGCAGCATGGGGTGGAGTGGAATGGCGTAAGCGTGTTAAAAAAATGTTAAATTGAACAAATAAAAAAGCCAACAAACTAAGTATTTAATTAAAAGTCGTAATTTTGGAACGTCATAATGTTTCTCCTCAAAATAATTAAATATATAGCAAGTGGGGATCCAAAAGTAGATGTGTAACTTGCAAATTAACTATTGCTGAAAGGAGATTAAAGTTGTGAAGAAGAGAATAAATTATCAAGTGCAGATTAAGTTAAAGAGTAAATTACTAAGCTGTTCAAAATAATTAAATAAATAGCAAGTGAAAAATCAAAGAATAATTATTGCCAAAAGCAGAATAAAGTTGTGAAAAAAGAGAATAAATTATCAAGCGCAGATTAAATTAAATTAAAGAGGAATAAATTACTAATTTCAATGCTCAATTAGAATATAATAAAAAATAGTTATTAGGTAATAAATTGGTCAAAATAAAATAGTGAATAAAATAGTAATTAGTTATAGCATGTAAATAGTAAATAAAATAGCTATAGTAAAAATTAAAAAATTTATTTGTAAATAGTAAATAATTTATAACAGATTAAAATCACGAGAAACTAAATAGTTTAAAGGCGTTTATGTAACTTCAGTAGTTTTTTATGTCAAATAAATTCTACTATAAATGTTTACTTTGAATAACTAAAAAAAATATATAGCATAATGGATTAACATGTTTGATGTAACATACCAAACTACTTCCTAGAAATAATAGCAATTTGTTAATTTAAATAACGAAAAATTCATAAGAATTAAATTTCAGCTTAACGATAATAACTGAAGTAATTGCTATCCTTTTCACATGAACACGAATAACTGAAGGTTCGTTAATGATTGAAAGGAAAAATACAATTTCTCTAGAATAACTAACTTCACATGAAAAGGAATTCTAACTAACAATTTTCCATTTCTTTAATGCCGAAACTAAAGAGAATTATTAATTATAAATTAATCAAAAGTTGGGTTAGACCAACAATAAAATAATATATTAATAATAATAATATCAAGCCCAAGATGCACAAGGTTGCATATATGTGTTATTATCTCAGTCTCAACTTACACTTCACGTACTCAATTGCTCAACCATCATAAATACATACACATGGTCGCTTATAGAATACAAATATATGCATGTGTCTATGAATGGTTGTGTAAATGACATTCATACACTTTATGGTCATTGGCATACAAGTATATATTTATATATATACATATATTTGTATATGCTTACGTATATCTTATGTATATACAATCGGACAAAGATAAATGATGAGTTTGCCATGGTTGTTCCTTTAAGTTGATAGGAAAAGATCACAATGCACTTCTATTTATTAAGTCATTAATTTGTTTATTAAGAAGTAGGTTAAGAACGACAACCCGCCCAACATGACCAAGGCAACAACGTAACCCAAGACTTGATGACGAGATATATAGTTATGGATTCTTGCTTGGATGTCATTTGTGACCTACACCTCGCGTCCACACCTTCTCTCTTTGATTATACTCTTCCCCTGTTCGTGGGATTGATCTTCCTGCATCCGCTGACATGGGAGGATTATTCATCTTCATCTTCATAAACTTGGAAACAATTAAACATCTATAGCATCGTAAACATTATCCATGAATAAAATCTCATGTGAATATTATTGACTAAACATTCCACAAATGAAAACATGATCATATTAATCATAACTTCTTAATTAAATATACAAAATCCACATAAGTAACTAACTTCATACTTAACACGAAACAATTATTACAGTTATTGAGAAGTCCTCAAGAAAGGGATGTTACATTTGACTTCTAATTGAATGGTTGTGGGTTCAACTCCCATTGTAGTTAATAAAATTAATGTGTTTTTGTGTTGCTAATTTATTTTGTTTCTTTTTAATATGCTTTTTATTCTAAGTAGCCGATACTAGTTCTGGTTCGGATTCGGATTCGGATTCGGGTTTGGGGATTCGGCAAATTTTTTTTTGGGCCAGATCTTGGTTCCGTGGGTATATATATAGACTTTTTTGAAATATATATATATATATATACATATATTATAAATTTATGTATGTATGTATATTCATAGATTCCATACATGTAACATGTCAATGCTCATTCATCATTAGTTCAAAACTTCAAAGTTCAAACATATAATGATAATAAT
>MU228003.1:102280-116661 GCA_018584345.1 Thuja plicata | reverse complement strand
TCATTACATGCTGAAAATTTAAAAAAAAAAAAAAAAAAAACACAAATTGGGTCTGTTTTTTGACGCCCAGAATCTTGGATTCTCGTGGATCCTTCTAGATTCATGCGGATCCTCCTGGATTCCTCCCTAATTCTGGCAGGGTTCCGGAATGGAATCCAGATTCCCTGTGGATTCCACATTGAGGAATCCATAGGGAATCCGGAGTGAGGAATCCAGATTCCATTCCGGAACCCTGCCGGAATCCGGGAGGAATCCGGATCCGGGAAGTACGAGAACCAGGATCCGAGTCTGGGGAGAGGAATTCGGTATCTTAGTTTTTATTAATAACTTTATTTACTCATACGAACTTATTGTTTTTATAATATTCATGCTAATTTTATCAGTAAGAGCAAATTTAATAGTAAGTGATTTGGAATAAAAACTGATTTTTGTAGTATTTGGTTTTTATTATTTTTATCATATTTGTATTGTGTTAATATAATCTAAAAAATGCTTAGCAAGAATGGATTATTCTTATGAAAAAGTTGTTTGTTTTTAGTGATAATTTTAAGGAAACCTTTTAAAATGTATAAAATAATTGGCAAATTTTAATTAATGTAGTTATAATAAATGATTCCTAAATAAAAATAGGTGTACTTAAATACTTTTATGCAAAATATTTATACATCTGATTTGAAATTTTTGAACATTTATTTTGTAAGATGCCTTGCTAAAGGATAAATTATAAAAATGAACAAAGAAGACAACTAAATATGTAGAGGGAGAGAATGAGAGATAGGAAGATACAGATAGAGATAGAAAGTGATATATATATACACACACACAGAGAGAGAGAGAGAGAGAGAGAGAGAGAGAGGAGTGTTGTGACCTTTTCACACCACCGCCCCATTGCAAATGGGCCCCCCTCCTTTTGCTTGTAGTTGTTAGGTTTTGGCAATAAGAGTGGCAGTTTAGAGTTTGAAAGATTGAGGAGTGGTTAAGTAATCAAGTTGTTGGGTTGCAAATTAAATTGGAGTGTTCAGATTGAAGTCCTTCGGGGTCAAGTTGTAATGGGTTGAACCAAAAATCCTAAGTGGATTAATATTTTGGCTAGTCAAGGAGTCCAAAATACATTATAAAGGTATATTGCATAAGGGCCTCAAAATCCTTATAAAATTGATTTTCCATACTTAAAATGGTCAAAATCCTATTGAAAATAAACTTTTCTTTATAAAAATGCACAAAATCTGGATAAAAATCATTAAAATCTAGATGGGAATAGAATTTCCCCACCAAAGTTGCACCTTATCTCGATGGAAATAGAATTTCCCCTCCAAAAATGGTCAAAATCTGGATGGATGAAGAATTTCCCCACTTAAAATCATGAAAATCAAGATGGGAATAGAATTTCCCGACCAAAATTGCAAATAGAATTTCCCCTCCAAATATGGTCAAAATCCGGATGGATGAAGAATTTCATCACTTAAAATCATGAAAATCCAGATGAGGCATGAATTTCCCCACTTATCAGACATTTTGGATGAAAAAACTAAGTGTTGGATAAGTTTGTCGAGATGGAGGTCTAATTTCCCCAACTGGATACTAAGAACATGGAACAAATTGAAGTGTCCAGATGTAGAGTGATTTTCCCTTTGGACTTAAACTTGAAAATTTTAAGGCAATTACTTTGTCCCGATGGTTGTGGATTTTCCCTTTTGTCCCGATGAAGTCAAATTTTCCCCTTCAACACTTAGAAAATTTATGAGTTCCAAAGTCAGGACATCCTGATGGAGTATGAATTTCCCTTTCTCCAGATGAACATAGAAGTCCCCCAAATCTAGACGGAGGTCGATTTTCCCCTTGAAAACAATTGAAGAAGAGCAAAAATTTTCAAAGTATGGGATTGAGTTTATCCCTAAATGGATCGATCTTCCCCACTTGTGGGCTAGGAGAGATGAATTTGACTAAGTATGAAATTGGGAATTTATCCCTATGGGGTTCGAATTTCCCCACTTGGGTGAATGAAAAATAACAATGGACAATCCTTATGAAGTGCGAATTTCCCCCTTTTGGGATGGTGAAAGGTGGACTTGGAAAAATAAATGCAGTCCTTATGTGGTTCGCTTTTCCCCTTTGGAGGCTTAAAATTAAAATTAATTAAATACAGGGAAAATAATTTAATTGTGGTTGCACTATTTTCTATGTGGCAAGTTTTAATCCCACATTGCTTGTATGGGTGAAACTCCAACCTGAATCTACTTTAAAAGACCAAGCAACAGCCACATGAAAATACAAAGGATTGACTAAATTGTCAAAGATGGTGAAAATAAAAGCTAGAAGGCTGAAAATTGATCTAAGGGAGTGAGAAAGAGGCATTAACTATTGCCATAGAATCTGATACGAGTGATTGTGGATGCAAAATCTAACTTTGCCTCAGCCTCCAAGGAAGAAATTCATAAGGTGAGATGACAAAAAATAGGTGTATTCAGATTTTAATATGAAATTTTTTCCATGAGGGCTGATTTTTTTTTCTTTTGACAAATCCTTGGATTTTCTCATTCACCAAACAAAATCAAATCTGATTGCAAGGGTGTTGGCAAAGGAAAAACGTGGTTTTAAGATCATTTTAGTGACATCGAAGTGCTGATAAGTGTGTGTCCTCAGACGCAGGTCTGAAATTTCCTCATATGGTGCGATTTTTTTGGGAAAAATCAAGAAAAAATTCCGAACTATTAAACCATTCTAGGCTTGATTGCAGATTGTTTGTGGGGTTAAACCACGATTTTGAGGACTGATTCCAAGCACCAAGGGGCTGAAACTTGTAAGTTTTCAGACTAAGTCTCAAAATTCCACTATGAGGTTCGATTTTTTTTAAAAAATTCTGAGTTTATCTTATATCCTCAAATCTGATTGAAGTTTATTGCAGACTTATTTGTGAATTTTGATGACCATTCCAAAGCAATTAGAGGTTTGAAACAACATTTGTCTTCTAATTAAGGTCTGAAAATACCAAAACAGGGGCGATTTTTAGAAAATTCCCCATAATTTACTAACTTACCAAATCGTTACAAAGGTTGTTGCTGAGTGTTTTGGGGGTGTTCTTGCACAAAAATCACTAAGTTTGAAGGTTAAATTCATCCGGAAAAGGTAAGTTTCAGAGTTGTCTTCAGAAAATCTGAATTTGAAGTTATGTGAAAGTGGGTCTATTATCATGATTGGTTTGTATTTTAATTCATAATTCCTAATGAAACTAGAGATCATGATTTAAAGAGCAATTGATGAAGTGTTAGGACTGATTTAACTTGTCTTCAGACTTACCATAGGCTGTCTTCAGAATATCAGAATTCTTTCTTTGATGTTAAGGGTCTGATAGTTTGTTCATTTAAGTGTCTTGAGACTTTAATCCAAATCCATGTTCCATTTGCAGCCTTTTAAGAATAAATTTTCTAATTCATTGAATTGTATTTGTGGGTTAAATCGAACATGTAAGAGGTTTGAAATTTATTATTTTGTCTTAGTCCTTAAAACCATACAGACTTCGAGCTTTAAGCGGGGATATGGCGGAAGGCAAAGGGATAGCCGCAAGGAAGGTGTTGCAAGCGAAGTTGTCAAAGGGATTCTCTCCAGAGTCCCCAATGGTTTCCAAGTGGAGGAAAGTTGTGGATGCAAACATGGAACACCTGGATATGAAGAGAATGAAGAGAAGAATGTTTGGAACAAGAGATCGTCTACCTTCAGACTTGGCAATTGGCACAATGAGGAGTGGCCTCTACCATGCAGCTGGATTTCCACCCGCTATTCAGTGCAATGAACTCCTAGTGGAGTGTGCAAGGAACTATGATTCAAATACCAGGACAGAGCCAAAGGGAAAGTATTTGCTTTCCTAAATAAGGAGGCAGTCAGAGAAACTTTTGGGATCCCATATTATCCAAGGATGCAGATCAGAACTAAGGAAGAAGCTCAAGCATTGTATGACAAGAGACTTGACACTTGTATGGACATCATCAATAAGAACAAGATCACCAAGGAAACATCACTCTAAGTTGCCTAAAAGGCTTGTGAATGAGGACTTCAAAGATGAGTATAGTGATTTGATCTTTATGCTGAACAAAATCATGGGAACACCTCAAGGGGCTTTCTTTGAAACTTGGATGTTTTACTTTATTTAGGAGATAACAACAAGAAATGTAATGATGAACTGGGCCATGATGATCAGTGACAATCTGGATACCCAATTGAGGAACTTAGAGAAAACAAAGCAATTCTATATGAGTTCCTATGTGATTTATTTGCTAGCAAGAAATATTGAGTATCCAGGTCTCATATGTAGTGGTATGAATGGAAATGGTAAACGACAATTTAAGGTATATGATTGTTATCCTGAGTTACAATTGCATGAGAGAGCAAGTTATAGGAGGATTAATGATATCTTCACCATGAATATCACACACAAACTTTAGGGCGGATTACATAGGAGGTTATCCAAAGAGGCCATGGCATTGATTGAGAAGTATGGATATTGGTACATCTATTTCCCCACCTTCACTTACATTAGGATCCAAGGATTTGCTTCAGAACCTCTCAAAATTCCTAAGTATCCTATAGATAAGATGGTCTTGCTGGAGGTGGTTAGGTAATTATCAGAGTTTGATTTTATGCAGAAGGTTAAGCACAAATAGGGAATGCCTTCCTATATCACATTGGGGAAGATGCTTGAAACATGTCCTTCATTGCAGGCAACAGAGACAACAAGTATAGAGTTACAATTTTATCAGCTTGGGGTCTACAAAACAAGGAAAGAATTTGATCCATTCCAGAAAATCCATACTTATAGGGGAAAGAGTTACAAACACAGGTTTGACATTGAGGACTATTGGGAAAATCTAGTGGACGAATAGGCTCCAAGGCATGATCCTGCATTGGAAGTTATTGTCATTTGTGAATCAATAAATATTTTGTCATACCTCTGAGCACAATTGCTGCCAATTTGCATGCCGTTGATATTTGACAGTAGAAATAAATGCATTTCCAATCTGAATTATCTCAAAGGAAAGATAAACAATCAAACAAACCATGCAAGGAAACTGTTTGTCTTAATGTAGAGAGAATTAAATGTAGAATTATGGTAATTCTATAAAAGGGATATTTGAATTTAGGGTTTGCCGCCCTTGAACTAAATGGAAAAGCAAAAAAATGGCTTTTGGAAAGTAATAGTACTAGGAGTAAAAGCATAATAGTAGACTAAGGTGTTTTATATTCACCAGAACGCCACAATTTTTATTTATTTCATCTTTTTGTTTTATTATACCATCTTTTTGTTTGTGTGACAAGGCACTACATACCTCAAAACCTTTGCTTTGGATGTGAACAAGGTGTGCAATAGCACCAATAAAACTTCTTTGGAATTCAAGTTCACAATAATGACACTCGCATAGCCTAGTGTCCCCTAATACCCAAAGCTTTGTTTGTAGTTTGGTTGCAATTTTCTGAACAAGGACTTATTGAAGGGACCCTTGGCACTTTATTTAGGAGTTGTGGAAAGGCAATTAAATTTGCACTCTCAATTGAACTGGTTGCCTCATTCTGCCCACATTTGTACTTGGGAGTCTTAGATTTGACTCCTATAGGCTCTAGCTGACCCTCTGTGTCACTTATACTCTGAGAAATAGTGACTTAACAAGAAATAAAATTTATGGTTTAAATTTTAAACCATACACCTATTATAATGCAACAACTCAAGATACAGGGTTTTTTTTTTTAACACTTTAAGTTCCCATGAAGTGTAGAAGCAAAGGATACACAAAAATAGAAATTCTTGTTCATCAACCTTCATCAAATAGGGTCTTCATTTCTGTTTTTTTAGGTTAATGTTGCTTGAAGTGTAATAGTAGAGGATATACAAAAGATGAAATGCTAATTTGATAAACATTAAGAAAAATTAATACATGTTTAAAAACCTAAAATGTGCTATAAATGTAAAGTCAAAGCTTAAATCCCCAAGTACTAGTTTTAGGGTTGTCTAAGTGTTGTTTTCAGTAAAGACAGCAGTTCAACAACCCTAAGAGCAACATTTAATAACCATATATGGTCATATGAACAAGATATTGTATATATAACTTGAAAAAAATGTCATATGATTATAAATTTCAGATTTGGCAATGAACATGTAAAATAAAAAATGCATATCTGGTGCAGGAGCACCCACTGCAACAACTTGAAGTTCTCATCTTTGTGTGACTCCTAGGGGGTCTTGAGGATGCCTAAGTCCTATGTGTTCCATTATAGCCTTTTGGACCCAACTTGTAAGACTTGGCTCCAAGATTTGGCATCCATAAGCCACTTGGTCAACTATGGTCAAAGGGTCCCAAAAGCTTAGGATTTAGGTTGTCTAGTGTTTTTAAGTCATTTCAAGTTAATAATGAACCTTAGGTTCACTCTTTGCAATAAGTTTGCACTTATAGTGCAACTTGGTTAACACTGGTGACTCGGTTAACACTGGTAGCTCGGTTAACACTGCTTGGAACCAACTGCTCAGTTGACACTGCAACTGTCAAAAGTTGTCAAGCAACTTTTTGAAAACGTTGCACTTTTTGATTGTAATGTCAAAACGACTTCCCCAACGAACATACGGTTTGAATTATAGTTGTAACCATTGGGGAATGCTTTCATAAGCCCTTTCAGGCGGGTGGAAAGCGAGGTGAACAATAATGATGTAATTTCTGTTTTTGAATCAATAAAATAACTGATTTTTCCTGCAACAGTTGACTTTCAACTTTCTGTACGGATCTGTACGATCAGAATAGGTGATGAGATCAATTGGGATGTAAGGAGTATTGAATCACCTTCATTTTGCTTTTGGTTTGAGGTCTTGAAGAGATAGGGAAAGAAAGTTAGAGTATTTTCTTTGTGCACTGTTTTGAAACCCTTCTGAACCAAGGTTTCCTTTGTAAATTTTTGTTTTCTCTTATGTCCACCCTTGGAAATTCCTAATCCTTGGTGGAATGAGAGATTTGTATGTTGCATTGATGACTCTAGAGTTGGTTTGCAGGGAAGTCAGTGCTGGTTCTTGGTTCAGAGTTTAAATGAATTAAGGTCAACATCTCTATGTGGCGACCAGAGACCAGAATGGTAAAGTGATGATAGTCTTACCTTCGGGTTGAATCAAGCCTTGTAATCAAGCCTGGAGTGGTTTGGGATCATGCCAAGTGCAATCCAAACACTGGTTTTGTCCTTCCTTAAATCTTTGGAGTACTTCCTTCAATAAAGTGACCTAATTGTCTAATTAGGCCTGTTTGACCTTGTTGAGATTCAGTATGTTTCTCAAATCTTCCAAACCCTTGGCTTTGGGATTTGGTAGTACTCCATAAAGGGTACTTGAACTGTGTTTAGTTCATTGGGTCTAGTGGGAAGTTTTGGAGTTATGATCCTTTAACCCTATAACTCGGGTTACTAGGAATTGGAGGCTCATTTAAGGAACAATTATTTAAGGGTTGCCCTGGACTTTCTCAATGGTTGGAACATGTTCCATGGAGCCTATATAGACCCTAAATAATTCGGTTCAACCCCTACAAATCAAGATTGTCATTTTTATCTTATGAATCAATCAGATATTGGTTGCATAAGGAGTAGCATTGAAGTAATGCACCACACATCTTGGTCTAAGCATTGAAGTCATGACAAGATGTTGTTAGGAGTTTTGTGAAAGTATTGTGATCCTTTGTAAAGGTGTAAGTCTAGGCTTGTTGGGTTGGAGTGTGTAGAACCCTGTCTTAGAAGGTTATGAAGGGCAAACTGTCCCCTTACCTTGTTATACCCTAGCACTTGCATCAAGTGGTATTAGAGCAACTTATAGATCTTTGGACTAACTCAAGTTGCAAACAAGTCAGATGGAGGAGATGACAGTGAACTTCCAAACATAATGACCAATGTAGAACTACTAAGGGTAGTGAAGGAGCATGAGGTAGAAAGGAAGTGGATGAGGCAAGAGATGGAGAAGCTTATGAAACAAGTCAACAATGGGAGTAGTGGAAACTCTGGGGTCGAAGAAGAGGGGAGTGAAGAAGAAGCTCCTTTGCAGGAGGAAGAGGAGATCCCTGCAGACCAGAGGCTACTTGTGAAGACTTTGAAGTCCATGGAGAGGAGAACCTTGGACACTAAGCTTGATCTTCCTGTCTACACTGGAAAGATGGATGTAGAAGAAGTTATGGACTGGATGGATGCACTCACTAGTTTCTTTGACTGTGAGGAGACACCAGAGAACCAAAAGGTGAAAATAGCAAAGTCCAAGTTGAAGGGGTCTGCCCTAAATTGGTGGAACTTCACTCAAGCAGAGAGGGTGAAGATGGATAAGAATCCTGTTGGCACATGGAAGAAGATGATGACCTTAGTGAAAGAGGCTTATGTGCCAAACGATTATGAAGTGCAACTTCATAAGAAAAGACAAAGCTTGAGACAAAAAGAGATGGATGTCTCAGGGTATACTGAAGAGTTTCGTAGGCTCTCAATGAAATCTAAGATGGTAGAGCCAGAGAGTGTCAGGCTTGCAAGATACATGCAAGGACTAAGGATAAATATCCAGGATGAGTTGAGTTTATGCTCTCCTACTACGGTCCAACAATGCTTTCAATTAGCACTAAAAGTTGAAGACAAGACCAAGGTACTAGAGGAAAGAGCAATAACAATCCAAATAAAAATTTCAGAGGAAGAGGCAATTCATGGGGTAGAGGACAGTCAAGCAGTCATAGACCCATGGAGCAGAATCAAGGAGGAAGAGATCAAGGAGAGTCAAGCAACAGAGGAGGCTTCAGAGGAAGGAGACCTTTTGGCAGGGCTAGGGGAAGATCCAATGAACCCCTAAGGTGCTTCAATTGCAATCAATTGGGACATCATGCAGAGAGATGCCCTGAGAGGAGGAACAACAATCAAGGTGAAAGAAGAGCACAGTTGATCCAAGAAGACAATCAAGAACTTGAAGCTGAAGAAGGGACAATCCTGATGATGAGACAAGCCTTCTTGCAGGTACCACACACTCAAGAACCACCCCAAAGGAAGAATCTGTTCAGAACAAGGATCAAGTGCCAAGGAAAGGTATGTAACTTGTTAATAGACTCTGGTTCAACAAAGAATTTGATTTCTAAGGAAATGGTACAGAAATTAGAATCGAAGAAAACACCACATCCTTTCCCTTATAATGTTTCTTGGCTCACTAAAGGGCAACAAACTCTAGTCATTGAATAGGCTATGGTAGAATTTTTTGTAGGAGACTTCAAGGATAAGGTCCTATGTGATGTTGTGGAGATGGATGCTTGCCATCTTCTACTAGGAAGACCATGGCAATATGACATGGATGCCACCGACAGTTGTAGGAAGAACACCTATACCATTATTAGGGATGGTAAAACTTTTACAATGAAGCCACTGCCTGACCCAAAATCAGGAAAGGAACCCACTGTAATTATGATAGGGGAAAAAGAAATGGTGAAAACATTGAAAGAATCAGAAGAGGAAAATTTCATACTGATCATGAAGCCTAAGGAAAAGGAAGAATCCGATAAAATAGCACCCATACCAGTAGAGATCAAAGAGTTGCTAAAGAAATACAGTGATGTCATAGAAAATGATCTACCCTCTTGCCTCCCACCGCTTAGAGATATCACTAATCAGATTGATCTAATACCAGGTTCCTCATTGCCAAATAAAGCACCCTATAAGATGACTCCAAATCAAAATGCAGAGATTTCAAAGCAAGTCCAAGATATGCTAACCAAAGGCCTAATACAAAAAAGTCTTAGTCCTTGTGCAGCCCCTTCTGTCTTAGCACCTAAAAAGGATGGAACATGGAGAATATGCACTGATAGTAGGGCTATAAACAAAATAACAATTAGGTACAAGTTCCCTATTCCAAGGATTGAAGACCTACTTGATCAACTTGGGACTACTTGCTACTTTTCCAAAATAGACTTAAAATCAGGATACCACCAAATAAGAATTAGGCTAGGGGACGAATGGAAGATTGCATTCAAGACAAATGAAGGGTTATTTGAGTGGCTTGTGATGCCATTTGGGCTAAGTAATGCCCCAAGCACATTCATGAGACTCATGAATGAGATTTTCATTGATTTCATTGGCAAATTTGTTGTTATCTATCTTGATGTCATACTAATTTTTATTAGCAGCAGAGAAGAACATCTAAACCATTTGGAGTAGGTGATAAAGAGACTTCATGACCAGAAATTAATCATCAACTTGGAGAAGTGTACTTTCATGCAGAGGGAACTTACTTTCTTGGGGTTTGTCATTTCTAAAGGATCATTGAAAATGGATCCTAGCAAGGTGGAGGCCATTTTCAATTGGCCCACTCCAAGAAATCAAGGTGAGGTAAGGAGCTTTCATGGTCTTGCTACTTTCTATAGAAAGTTTATTAAGAACTTCAGTCATGTATGTGCTCCCATGCTAGATACCATTAAGGGTGGTAAGAAAACTAAGTTTGCTTAGACTAATGAAGCAAATAATGCTTTTGATTATTTGAAGAATAGGGTGGCTCAATATCCTATCTTGACCCTACCTGATTTTAGGAAGGTATTTACTGTGGAAATAGATGCTAGCAACCCCAAGAAGGGAAGCCTATAGCTTTCTTCTCTGAAAAACTAAATGATGCTAAGAAAATATATTTAACTTATGACCTTGAATTTTATGTAGCAGTGGAGGCCCTCAAAAAGTGGAGACACTACCTTTTACCAAAAGAATTTGTTGTCTATACTGACAACCATGCACTAAGCTTTCTAAATTCTCAAGAAAAATTGAGTATTAAACATATAAAATGGATGGAACAATTGCAGGCATACACTTTCACACTGAAACACAAGAAAGGACAAGAAAATACGGTTGCTGATGCCCTCAGTAGAAGGGTTATTCTGATTGAAGAAGTACAACTACAAAGCATTGGGATTGATGCTCTGAAGCATCTCTATGCAGGTGATCCAGACTTTGGAGAAGCATTCAAGGTTTGTTATCAACTTGTAGGTAAATATCACATTGAATTTTCTGAATTCCTCATTCAAAATGATCTTTTGTTCAAAGGTTCTCAACTTTGCATAGCTAGGAGTTTTATGAGACTGAATATCATCAAAGAGAAACATTGTGGTGGTATGGGTGGCCATTTTGGCATAGATAAAACTCTAGACCAGATTAAGAGAAGTTTCTTTTGGCCAAGGATGACAAATGACATCAAGAAATTTGTGGAAGCTTGCACTATCTGTCAGCAAGCTAAGGGTGTATCCACTAATCAGGGTTTATACCAACCTTTGCCAATACCTACTAGGCCTTGGGAGTCAATCTCCATGGATTTTGTTTTGGGTCTTCCGAGAAGCAAACAAGGATTTGACAGTGTGTTTGTTATTGTAGACAGGTTTAGCAAGATGGTGCACTTTGTCCCTTACAAAGGTACAAATGATGCCTCCCACATTGCCCAACTGTTCTTCAAAGAAGTTAGAATTCACGGGCTACCAAAAAACAATAGTCTCAGACAGGGATGTTAAGTTTCAAGGACATTTTTGGCGTACACTCCATAAGAAATTGGGCACAAACTTAACTTACAGCTCTGCATATCACCCACAAATTGATGGCCAATCAGAAGTGGTGAATAGATCACTTTGGAACCTTCTCAGATGTCTAACCAAGCAACATAATCAGAGTTGGGATGTCATCCTTCCACAGGCAGAATTTGCTTTTAATGATTCCCTTAATAGATCCACTGGCAAAACACCTTTCCAAACAGTATATGGTTTGCACCCAAGAGGCCCATTGGATCTGTGGACTTACCTTCAGACTTCAAAGTCAGTGCTCAGGGAGAAGAATTGGCAAAACTCATTACCCAAGTCCAAGAAGAAGTCAAGTCTAAACTGCTGCAGACAACTCAAAAGTATGAGCAGGCAGATAAGAGGAGAGAAGTCCATTTTCAGATTGGGGATAAAGTTTTGGCATACCTCAGGAAAGAGAGATTACCAAAGGGTAGATACTCCAAACTACACATGAAGAGAGTTGGCCCATGCACAATTTTGCACAAAATGGGTGAAAATGCTTATGAAATATCTCTTCCCCCTACCTTGTCTATCTCTCCAATCTTTAACATAGCTGATCTAACCCCTCACAAAGATGATGCAGGTTGTGATAATGGAGGTACTTCAAACATCTCAGATCCTTTAGATGTTTCAGATTTTGTTACAACTCTCCCTCCTAGCAAACCAGTTGACTTGCAGAAGATTTTGGAATCTAAAGTCCTCAAACAGACCAGGTCCAAAACCTATATGCAGTACCTTGTCAAATGGAAGGGCCTACTTGAAATTGATGCTACATGGATGACAGAAGACCAGATCAAACAACATGGCACTTCCATTGATCAACTTGACTCAAGTAGGAACTTGAGTTCTAAAACCCATGGGAAGTATGGTGCAGGAGCACCCACTGCAACAACTTGAAGTTCTCATCTTTGTGTGATTCCTAGGGGGTCTTGTGGATGCCTAAGTCCTAAGTGTTCCATTATAGCCTTTTGGACCCAACTTGTAAGACCTGGTTCCAAGATTTGGCATCCATAAACCACTTGGTCAACCATGGTCAAAGGGTCCCAAAAGCTTAGGATTTAGGTTGTCTAGTGTTTTTAAGTCATTTCAAGTTAATAATGAACCTTAGGTTCACTCTTTGCGATAAGTTTGCACTTATAGTGCAACTTGGTTAACACTGCTTGGAACCAACTGCTCGGTTGACACTGCAACTGTCAAAAGTTGTCAAGCAACTTTTTGACAACGTTGCAGTTTTTGACTGCAATGTCAAAACGACTTCCCCAATAGACATATGGTTTGAATTATAGTTGTAACCGTTGCGGAATGCTTTCATAAGCCCTTTCAAGCGGGTGGAAAGCGAGGTGAACAATAATGATGTAATTTCTGTTTTTGAATCAATAAAATAACTGATTTTTCCTGCAACAGTCAACTTTCAACTTTCTGTACAGATCTGTATGATCAGAATAGGTGATGAGACCAATTGGGATGTAAGAAGTATTCAATCACCTTCATTTTGCTTTTGGTTTGAGGTCCTGAAGAGATAGGGAAAGAAAGTTAGAGTATTTTCTTTGTGCACTGTTCTAAAACCCTCCTAAACCAGGGTTTCCTTTGTAAATTTTTGGTTTTCTCTCATGTCCATCCTTGGAAATTCCTAATCCTTGGTGGAATGAGAGATTTGTATGTTGCATTGATGATTCTGGAGTTCGTTTGCAGGGAAGTTAGTGCTGGTTCTTGGTTCAGATGAATTGAGGTCGACATCTCTATGTGGCGACTAGAGACCAGAATGGTAAAGTGATGACAGTCTTACCTTGGGGTTGAATCAAGCCTGGAGTGGTTTGGGATCATGCCAAGTGCAATCCAAACACTGATTTTGTCCTTTCTTATGTCTTTGGGGTACTTCCTTCAATAAAGTGACCTAATTGTCCAATTAGGCCCGTTTGACCTTGTTGAGATTCAGTCTGTTTCTCAAAACTTCCGAACCCTTGGCTTTGAGATTTGGTAGTACTCCATAAAGGGTACTTGGAACTGTGTTTAGTTCTTTGGGTCTAGTGGGAAGTTTTGGAGTTATGATCCTTTAACCCTATAACTCGGGTTACTAGGAATCAGAGGTTCATTTAAGGAACAGTCATCCAAGGGTTACCCTGGACTTTCTCAATGGTTGGAGCATGTTCCATGGAACCTATATAGACCCTAGACAATTTGGTTCAACCCCTACAAATCAAGATTGCCATTTTTATCTTATGAATCAATTAGATACTGGTTGCTTAAGGAGTAGCATTGAAGTAATGCACCACACATCTTGGTCTAATCTGTAATGGGCACCCCTGAATGCCCCAAAAACTAAACCAATCGCTGAAAGGAATTATGTCAAACAGTTTGCATTCAACTCCTTATTTCTCCATTTAATATTTTAAACCCCTTATAACTCTGGAAATCAAACATTATTTGTTTGTTGTGTTTTGTGCAAGGAATTGGAATCATACAACATAAACAAGATAGAAACTACAATAATATGCAAAGCGGACAAGGAACTACTGCCAATAAAATGTTATTTCCAGAATGAATAAAACCAAATACATGGCAGATTTATCAACTCATTAATTACTCCAGCAATATTGACATAATACTCCAGCCCATGCTTTCGAACTTGCTGCTACAGTGACGTGAATAGTGCCGTGTGAATAGTGCCACGTGAATAGTGTCACGTGAATAGTGCTGCGTGAATAGTGTCGCGTGAATAGTGCCGCGTGAACAGTGCTGCTACAGTACTTTGTCCTTCAATCATTCCACTACCTTCATAAAACCATTCCCTCAAAGCGGCATAAGCATCGGACAAGTATTGAA
>MU228003.1:84312-96640 GCA_018584345.1 Thuja plicata | reverse complement strand
TTTTGGCCCAAATTGGAAATGACTAGGCCAAAACACTCTAGTATCCCTTTAAACCCTTCGTTAGCCCTCGGGACCATGTAGAAATAGGCTAACGCACACACACTTGGTCAACTACTAAAGTGGGGACGTAGGCATTTCTAATCAGAGGTATTTGCAAGAGTCTTGGTGTTTAGATCACAAGTAGGGCGTGATGAGTTTTGATCTTAAGGAAATCATGTATTTTTTAGAAACTTGCAAATAATCTTTTACATATTTAGTTTGTGAAGTTTGCACTCAAAGTTTTTGGGTTAGTATATTTTTATAAGCTTTGATATCAAAGTTGAATTTTTTTGGATCAAACTAAAGGGGCTGTTAGGATTTCAATTTTGTGTATCTGCATATTCTTGCTCTTTCCAATGGCCAATATTTAAAATCTTGTTCTTGCAAATAACCATGAGTTGAGTTGTCAAAATTTTGATATGGAGTCAAAAAGTACTCACTAATGTTGAGTATTGAGGCATTGAAACTAGTCTTGCCAATAACCTTGATGATTTTACAAGTGTCATAAGGAAGACCCGCTCTTGCTCAAATTATCTATGTTTGATGATTATATTTTTAAAGTTTATGCTTATTTGTTAGTTAATTGTGTGGCATTTCTAATTGGAGGTATTTGCAAAATTCTTGGTGTTTAGATCACAAGTAGGGCGTGATGAGTTTGGACCTTAAGGAATTCATGTATTTTTTAGAAACTTGCAAATAATTTTATACATATGTACTTTGTGAAGTTTGCACTCAGTTTTTGGTTTAGTATTTTTTAAAATTTTTTGATATCAAAGTTGAATTTTTTGGATCAAATTAAAAGGGTCGTTAGGATTTCCATCTTGTGTATTTGTATATTCTTGGTGTTTGCAATAGCCAATATTTAGAATCTTGTTTTTGCAAATAACCATAAGTTGAATTGTCAAAATTTTGATATGGAGTCAAAAAGTACTCACTAATGTTGAGGCATTGGGGTTTTGAAACTAGTCTTGCCAATAACCTTGATGAGTTTGCAAGTGTCATAAGGAAGACTCATTCTCGCTCAAATTATCTATGTTTGATGATTATATTTTTAAAATTTATGTTTATTTGTTAGTTTATTGTGTGCTATTTTGAAATATAGGTACCAAGCGTTTGGAAAAGGTTGGGTTTGGTATTGTAAAAAATTATTGTTTTCTTCTAAATTGCTTGAGTGTGGGTCTTTATTAGAGCATCTTCTCTTAGGGATCAACTCATTGTGGTGAACAAGTTAATTGAAAGAAGATATCAAAAACGTGCTTGTGTCCTGTGACACTTTCGTGGAGTCTTTGAAATTGCTGGTTAAAATTCAGACTTCAACCTTTGACAAGGTTAGCTCATATCTATTGTAGAATGAATGGTGACAAGAGTAAAAATTTAGAAAGTGGACATGGTACACAATATCACAATATAAATTACACTTCTCTCTCTTCACAACCACAAAGAAAGGTATAGTGTTACTATTAGAAATTTGCCCATGTTAAAAAATATTGCAAGAAAAGTTAGTATGATCTATCTCACAAGGCCTAGAATGAAGTAAATGTGGCTTCTTATACTTAGGAAAACCATGACGAGGAGTTTGGGTTGATGGTTTTTTAGATAGTGTTAAAGTAACTTTTGGTTCTTTGATCTAGGTGCCTCCAAACACCTCATGTGTTGAAAGGATTGGAATTTAAATCTACTACTAATGATAGTCATAGGGATTTTATTTGCTTAGTGATGGCAATCCATTATAGTTGAAGGGATAAGTGATGCAAGAATCACACTCAATGTTGGCATCAAACTTTAAGTATGAAACAATAAGTATGTTCTAAGTCTGAACAAAAATTTAATCTCTTAGCCAGAATACAATAAATTCCAACTTTCTAGTTCAATTTTGTAAATAGGATAAAGTAGATGCACTAGGCATTAGGCTAGGTGGTGTGTACAAAGGCTTACACAAATTTGTTGATCCTCCTGTAGGAAACTTGGCTTGGATATAAACCTAAGGAGGTCAATAAATAAACTAGAACTATGGTGCGATTAACAAATGTGTCTTCTAGTTATTTGAATGTCTTAGTGCATTAGCAATTGAATAGTTCTTTTCCACTCGTGAATCAACAATGCACAATTGAAGATATCTCCATTTTTGTTGAGTTTCAAGCCATGCAGAGTTAGTTTGAGGTTCAAAAAATCTATTTTCTCACCATAATAGTTGTAATAGAAAAAGAACACGTGTGATGGAATGAATAATTGCAATTAAAAAATGACTGATTGTGGTAAAGTAATTCCTTCCATAAATTCCTATCCTAACAAATTCCCTCCTTGTACTTGAAACTTTTTCTTCTGGTTACAACTGCATTTATTTTCACCATTCACCACCTCACTTGTTAATTTAGTCATGCAAGCAATCAACTTAATTTGATCGGTGCATGCAAACTTGAAGGTGTTGAACATCTGATTTTAGCTTAAATTGCTCCTTCCAAATCCTTGATCATGCAATTTTTATTGCATGTTAAGAAATATTAGTTTAAATAACATTTAATTAAAATAATTATTGTTGCTAACTTAAATTAACAATAGTATTTTTAATTGGTATAATAATTTAGTATTACTACAACTTAATAATTTTAAATTTTACTACTGTGCTTGAACCAACAACATATAGATCACATTTACATTTATAATGACTATTTGAATAATAATACTAATAGTGCTAGTGTTAACAATCACTTACTAATGTTGTCTATTGATTAATTGTGACTTGACCCAGTCAAAGTGATCCTCCTTCAATTGCTTGCAGTGAATTCTTATTGTTACAATAGTGGTGATGTCACTATAATCACCATTGTTTGTATTGAATATGAGGCAGCAACAAGATCATGTCCCAATATATATTATATAATAGTTTACTAAACAATTGACAATAGTTTGGGACATGTCTACACTTGTAATGTTGGAAAGCGAGCTAAAGTTTAAGCTGTTCTGTTGGCAGTTGATCAGCTGGATTTTATTAAATTTTTGCTAATAGTTGACTATATGTTACCTCATCTTATTACTACATGTTGAGAATAGCATGACAGCAAGTGCTCTCGACCATTTTGTCATATTTTTAGTTTGGGAAAATCCACCTGGTTCTGTTAAATCTCAAAACGTTATGTTGTTGGCAATGCACTTTTAGCTTTTCTATTTTTTTAATTATTTTACTTGCTTCAAATAAGTTGCTCCATTTTTCTTGCTTCTAGGACTACTTTGAAAGTTGTTCTTATGATAGTTTTCATTTTAACAGGTATCTTTTGATATGGAATGCCATTTGGCACCCTCCGTAGCTGGTCATTACTCTCTTGTCCCATCCAGGGAATCTTCGAGTTACTGCAAGAAAAACATCAATGGATCCAACACTCTTCGGCCACTCTTCGCTTCCTCTATTTTCAGGAAATTGAAGACTAATCAAAGACAGAGCCTATGTTTTAAGTCCTTTGCAGCTACTCATCCTGTCAGAAATGTCAACACTACACTTGAAACTGCAGATCTTCCTTCATTAGGTACATATATTTCCAAATTATTTCTGATACATAGAAGCTCATGGGAATGTTGATTTTTTATTTATTCGAGTATTTATAGGTGCACCTGACAAGATTTGAACTCTTGACTTCTTGCATTGTCTTTTGGTTTACTTGAGTCCATAAAACAGAAAGTATGTTTCGTTTTTGAATTCGAGCCATAGGCAAATGGATAATGAGCTGCGGCGTCTCTGAACAGATCTTCTGAATTTTGTGGAAGTTTCAAAGAAGGGAAACTTGATACCACTTTATCGCAGCATTTTCTCGGATCACTTGACGCCGGTACTTGCTTATAGGTGCTTGGTGAATGAAGATGATAGGGAAGCCCCTAGTTTCTTGTTTGAATCTGTTGAGCAAGGTCATAAAGGCACCAATGTGGTAATTCTTTTTCACTGAGGGTTTTGTCTTTAATTTCTTGTTCATCACATTATGTAATATTATCACGTTATTATTTCACCAATATTTTACTATTTTACTTTTCTATGGTAACACTTAATTATACTGGAGTTTGGTGGTTAGGGCCGTTTTAGTATTGTTGGAGCACAGCCTTCAATGGAAATTGTTGCTAAAGAAAATTCGGTCACAATAATGGACCATGAGAAAGGAACTAGGAAGGAAGAAATTGTTGAAGATCCTATGACCTTACCTCCTTCTATAATGTCAGATTGGAAACCAGTACTGACAGATGAGCTTCCAGCTGCTTTTTGTGGTATGTTGTATCTTATATTAACATTTTCAGTGCAGTGTCCTCGCCTTTCAAAGTAGATTGAATGTTGACAGTGTATTGTTAGATGCATTCTTATTGATTTTTGAAGAGAGAATTATGTCAGAAACTCTTTAAGTGTCAAATTCTGAATTAAATTTGAAAATCAAAAGATGAATGGTCACTGATGTTTCAGAAAGGTATTTTATTGGAAATAATGGTTTTAGTTTTGAGGATTTAGAGACTGTGAACTGTCAAGACAGCAACAGAGATCCCACCGCAAACCACCACAAAGAGGTCGTGGAGCTCCTAATTGAAGAGACATCATCTATATTAGTAGTAGTATGTAAGGGGCACATCCCACCAACTAGATATTTTTATAGGCAAAGATATAATGTAACAGAGTATGTAGGAAGTAGGAGAAAATAGTAGAGTAGGAGCAATATACGTGACAATGGGATATAAGGAAGAATGTATACAGGAATATAGATTGTAGAAAGATAAATAGTAAACATATGTACATGAATGACAAACAATAATATATATCTGTGAAGATCCATCCATTGTGCATTATGGTGTATTGAAATTACTTATCTGTTTATTTCATTCTGTTGACTAAGTAATGTATAGAGAGTCTAGGGTATAAACACAACACAAAAGAACTACTTGGGGCTCAATACTTCGGTTTGTGTTCCCCCACTTTCTTGCTAACAATAACAAGGCAAGTGATTGTCCAAATTAACTCTACTCACTTTATAGTAACAATATTTGATAATCAAGCTCACAATATTACGAATTGGGCTTCACAAAGTTCCAAGTTTCTAGAATTCACACCTACCTATGCAACTTTTTCTTAAGTACCACAAGTTGGGTACTTATATCTATAGGTAAGCTTCTTTACAAGCTTGATGATATATGTCTATGTTTTCACAGACCTTTTAGTAGGTTTATGTGAGAGTTACACTACTCTAACTCAAATGGTCATTTTTGAGACATCAATACATTGATGGTGCTTAGTAACGTTTCCATTGGTCACACATGCACAAAGGCATTGAGGATTACATTAATTGTGGTGTTCTTTGTTGCATTGCAAAATTAACCATCATAAATTGGGTGCATATTCACATGTTTAAGTTTTGTACAACCAAAGAATTTTATCAACTTGAATCTCTTATCTAAATTTGACATTTAAACCTTGGCATGACTATGCATTTGTTGTGTTTGCTTGTTCCTTTAAAGATGTTGGTCATGGTAGCGTGAAAGAAAATTATCAATCCATAAAAAATAAGCAAATAATTCTGAAATCTGAATTTGAACAAGGCAGCACCCAGACAAAGAAGGGAAAGTCATGTTCCAAACAGCGAACTTTTTTGTTCATGGAAGTTGCATTTAAATAACAACAATATTTTTTGATTGTAATCAAATCCTACAATTGTTTCATCAAAGGTTAAGGTCAGAATAATATTGTCATTGTCATTCACTTGAAATTTCAATGCATGATGATTAATGGTTAATTAATACAGTTCAAATGCACTTGGTCATCAAATCTTATCAAAAGAACAAGAATCATAAAATGTTGAAACCAAACATGGATGGAAACTATCTACCAAAGAATGCATGTAAGCCGGTATGGTGATAAAAATAAAAAATTGATCTAAAATCCCTAAAATGGATATTACATCTGCCATTCAATGACCATCAAATTGGGATCCTACACTCTTGAGTCCAACAAAAACAGATTATTTTATCAATGCCATCTCTATTCACACTGTCCAAGGTATTTATCAGTTCTTTCAACTTTCAAGTTGTGAATATGGGGTAGTATGCAGGATAAACAAAATGGCATTCTTGTTAGCAGCTCCAAGTCTAGTTCTTACAATTGGGTACCTGCACAAAAGGGACCATCAGTATTCAAGAAGGGTTAAAAGCTCTGAGTACAACTACGCTGGATGTGCAACATGAAGTGAACCCCCTGCACTAATTACAAGGTTTACATTATATTATCATTACCACTTTGCAATGCTTGTGCGTGACACTTCAAAAATCACATTATGTTGGATTCCATGTGTACAAACAGCCAAAGGTGGGGCTTTGAAAGGCATGCGTCTTGGTAGTTGGCCATGTGACATTCTAGCTTCCAAATCAACAAACAGATTGAGTAATTGAAATAATTGTCACACTGATGGTTCTTGGAACTGAACCATCTTGTAAGTAATTTGCAGAATCTTTAACTCATCCTCTTAATTCGTATTGGGGATGATGAATGGGACATGGTTGGATAGTATATGAACTCGATATTTTGGAAACACATTCTCAATGACACACAGTCCATCTCTGTAATTGGCTCACGGGACTACACAGTTTTGATTTCTAATCAAGTATTTTACACAGATTTATTGAATATCTCATTCATGATGGATATAAGAGTTTTATTTCCTATATCACATTCTCTCATCAGTTCATTTTAATTCCACCTGTGAAAAATCAACCCTTATTAGAGAAGTATTGCTTTTGTAATTCTTATCCAAGATTATGTCCAATTCTCCTTTGGAATATATATATATTTTTCTATCATACAGAAAGAAAAAAGAGCTGCTTAAATTCATAAAACTGAATTATGGTAATCTCATTTATTGCAAATATTAATCTGGATAATGAAGCTTTGTATGCACTTTGAAAAACTAGCAGCGGCAGTAAATGGACAAAAGGAGCTGACTCTAAGAATGGTGATGAATTACTTTAGATAAGCTTTCTGGTGCCCATACACATGAATTGTCATTTCAAGTTCCTTATGACATGAGGTTTATTTTTGTGCATAAATTTGTTCACTTGCATATTTATCACTTACAATCTTTGGATGTAATATTTATCTTAACTTTATATCTTGCATATTGTAATTTAATTTCTGGTCTGACAATAACAGATAAATTGATAAGACGAGATGTTATATATCTTCTCATTGTTTATTTACTATTAAATATTTTTGAACCCCATTTCTTGTCTCAGTTTTATTTTTTTTAATATATTTAGGTGGATGGGTTGGATATTTTTCATATGATTCCGTGAGATATGTGGAAAAGAGAAAATTACCATTTTCAGAAGCTCCTAAGGATGACAGAGGGCTACCTGATATACACTTGAGTCTTTACAATGATGTTGTAGTGTTTGATCATGTCGAAAAGGTATGCATTTGCTCTTGATCTTTGCTTTTCTCCAGTATCTAAACTAAACTTAGATAATCCCCCTAGAGCATATGATAGGTTGAAACTGGTTGCTGTATCTTGTCGTTCGTTTAGTCTTGTGTCCGTGCCTTAAAAAGATGATGCATTTGGTTGATTATTCTTGCTTCAGAATTGTGTGTGTCTTACTTTTATCCTTGGATAAACCGTTGACTCATGATTTGTTTCAGTATCTAGTGCTCCAGAAAACTAAAATTAATTTTTGAGTTATTATGGAATATCCTTGAATTTATGATTCAGGAGAATGCTTCCAATCTAGCATATATTGATGGTTATTAAATAAATATGAAGGCAATGAACAAGTCCCTTCCTAGTTTGTATAATTACATGCTTCTGTTTCTTTATCAAATTGAAATTAATAGGCTTGTTATAGTTACAGCCTTGGAATAACCAACATAACAGAATAAAAAAGTTTACAACTTTACCTGAACATAACATAATAAAAAATAAAAAATTTGGAATAAATGAATGTTTTTGAATGATATATTTGCTAGTTAACAATTGGAAATCAAAATTAGTCATATTAATACATATCAACTTTCAATTTTGAATTCATGAATTAAACAATTATCTAAGCTGGCCAAGAGTATGGAAATTATGGAATTTGATTTTCTGATTATACTGTTTGGTCAAATTCGTAGCTGCTTATATTTAATCTGTCCAGGTCTTTATTTTCTCTAATAAACGTAAGACTTTTTGTTTATGGAGGATAGGTGCAATCCTTTCAAAATGTTTTGCATAGTTTTCTAAAAATATGGCTGGACATTTTCTGATAAACATTCTTCCTGATGCTGATCTTTAATGTTAAACCAGCCTCATATATAACCATATTCTTTAAGATTTGCGATGTAATGCTTTTGTATGGTGTTGTCTGAATTGGAATTTAAAAATTGTGGTTGCGAGTCTTCCAAATTTTTCATTTTCTTGCAAAGGCATTTGTTGTAAATGTGTTATGGTTATTTAATTTTATTACTAGAAAAATGGCTATTTAACACTCACGATAAATGGTTTCAGAGAGTATACGTAATCCACTGGGTGCGGGTGGACCAATATTCTTCTGCAGAAGAGGCATTTAGGGATGGACAGCGGCAGCTTGATATCCTGGTTTCCCGAGTGCAAGACATAGATCCGTATGTGAAATTATTATAACTGCCTTCTGCATATAGGAAATATGATAAGTTTAATTATGGTCTTTCTTAGTGGTAATATTTTTTATTACTTCCCTTCATGTTGGCAGTCCTAGACTTTCCTCAGGTTCTGTCAAATTGCAAACTGGACTCTTTGGGGCTGTTGCCAAAAAGTCTAATATGACAGAACTGGAATACAAGAAAGCTGTTTCGGAGGCACAAGAACACATTGCTGCAGGGGACATCTTCCAAATTGTTCTCAGTCAACGTTTTGAGCGTCGTACATTTGCAGATCCCTTTGAAGTTTACAGGGCATTACGAGTTGTGAATCCAAGTCCTTATATGATATACCTCCAGGTTTTGGATAAATTGAATTATATATTATATATTTGAAGTTTAGTTGCCACTGATAAGTCTTTCATGTTAGAGTTGCTAGTTAGGAGATGCAGATTGCCATGAGTTTTATGATTACAGAGATAGATTATCATGAGTTTCTAATGTGTAAGGTTAGGTTGTAATTTCAAACACAACAATTTAGGTGTGCTAGAATTATAGTATTGATTCAGACTAGAAATATGCAATTCAGTTGCTACAAGGAATCAGATACATGTTGGTAGCTGTTTTACTTATGAACTGAAATTAATAATGACAATTGTATTGCAGGCTCGAGGATGTATTTTGGTTGCTTCTAGTCCTGAAATTCTCACTCGTATAAAAGAGGTAATAGAGGTGCATATGGTCCTTTTTTATATCTTGTTAAATACCAGGATCTTAGTTTGCATTGCATTCTGAAATTGTCTTGATAGATATTTGTACATTTATCTTTTAATTTTTTAAACATATCAAATAAATATTTTTGGAGCAGGACATTGGAGGAAATTTGAACCTAACATTCGTTAACTGTGTGTGCTGGTTTCTATTATCTAATAGGAATGAAGCCGTTGTGAACACACCCGATGTGTTCTTCATGAATCAGATTGTAGACATATATTACTTAAAAATAAAGTTTTTACATAATATATGACATGATTACACTCGTGCTAAGTTGCCGGTTCAGATTCAAGTTTGAGATTCAGGTTCAAAATTCGTTCAACATTTTTTGGGGGTGGGTTTGAATTCGTTTTGTGTTCGTCCGTACAAAAACATATATATATATATATATATATATGGAGCAGCATACAAGTTCATACACCACTATGCTAATAGTAAAGCAAATAGAAAAATACACCACCATATATATTAATGTTTTAGTCCAAATGACATATGTTTTACCTTTTAGTCCTTTTTAGTGGTCTATTTTAGGGTTGGAGGGTTTAATTGATGAAAACAGACCAAAAAGAAACTGTAAAAAAGTCAAAAAAATCTATTTTTGGCCAAATTTGGCAAGGGTCATGCCACAGATTTGCAAATTTGCTGTAAAAACGGAAAAATTCGTGCCGGGTTCCTCTGACAGAATTTGGGCAGACTTTGAAGGTCCGCGGCAAACTTTTGCAAGAATATGGTAAGGACCAGACTTTTGCAAGAACTGGACCAGACTTTGGGGTTGCCAGGGAAGAATTTGGCAACATAGCACTCGTGCTAACACATGAAAGAAGCTGGCTCCAAGACAATGAGAGATTACTGACCAGGTCCATAATCAAACAAATAGTATACTCCACAAGTATACAAAAAAATACAGAAATATGTGTTGGTGTCAACACACACCAAAAAAAGAATATGAATGAATGGATACAAGAGTGATTGCAATGGGTGAGAAGGTGGGAGGCACTTGACTTTATTTATATCCGTATCAAGAAGTAACATAAAGTTATGCCAACCCATTAAGGTTCTAATGCCAATATATACAAATTTCAAGTAAGGCATTGCCACATGCAAGTCAGACATAAACCAATGGTATACCACAATGTTTGTAGGTCTGATAGACCCGACAAGATGAGTTTTACATTCTTAACAGTACCCCTAAAACACAACTTGGAGGGCCAAAGGAAGGTATTATTAACAAGGAAAACCTCTTTGAAGAAGAGAGGCCTTTATATCCCCCTTGATGATAGCACCCACCAAAAAAAGAATATGAATGAATGGATACAAGAGTGATTTTGATGGGTGAGAAGTTGGGAGACACATGACTTTATTTACATGTTTGCCAAGAAGTAACATAAAGTTAGGCCAACCCTGTAATATCCCTAGTATTCCGGGTTCATTTCTTTAAAAGTAAACCTGCAAAAGAGATATTAGCGAGAACAATTTTAAGATAAATATATACAAAGAAAACTAATTAACTAGCTATCTACCCCATTACTAACCCCTCCAAAAGAAAGTCTACCAGGTCGGGCTCATAACCTTAATGAGGACCCCTTTGTTCCTTTGATTAAATCTTGCCATCGTCCTCTGGAGCGCATCCTTAGGGACTTCCAAAGCGAAGTCTGCCAGGTCAGGCTCATGACCTTAATAAGGATCTTCTATAATCCTTCTGCCCGATCTTGCTGCCGTTCACTGGAGCGCAACACTCAGGGCACTAGGCTAACCATTATTTGGTTCATTCCTCTTCTTGGAAGAGCGTCCTCTATCCAAGGCTTTAGGCTGGTCAATAAATGACCCATTCCACTTCTTGGTAGGGGCTATCCCTATCCAAGGCACACTTTGCATATGCATTAGTCATTAGTATATATTGGCACAATGGGGTCCTGATCCCCCTTTAAAAAATCTCTATGTAATCATAGAGTCACAATTCTTTAATCATTTTTGAGTTTCATATAAATTAATATCACATTAATTATAATTTAATGAAAGAATTCCTTATAGTTAGCTCATAGCTATAATTCTGATATATATATATACAAATTATAATACATATAATTTATTCCTGCATATCAGAAATAATCATCTATAATTATATCCAATTTTTTCATATTTATAAACCTGAATTATATATATATATATACACATTCTTAATATATAACTCATACCTGTAAATCTGAATTGATTATATATATATTCTTATTTACTAATATATTTAAGTCATTTCATATTTAAATATATAATATGAATTCACCTCATATTAACATGGTTACTGAAATCTTATTTCATGCAAGTTCTAGAAAAATTATATATTAATGTCTTAATTCAAAAGGGAAAGTATACGTACCTTAGAAATTGAGAATCCTTAATTTATTTGTCTTTGTTGATTACGGGTAATGTTTCTTTTTTCTTATTCCATGTTTCGCTGTTTTGAATACTAAAATCTAATAATGAAAAGGTGGGGGCATTAAATTACATACTTCTAATATCACTTGACCGATTCCATTCCTATGCAGATCAAGGCCAAGTCAAAGTCTTCTTATTACCTTGTCATCGTATTTTCCTGACCTTTGCAATGCCATCTTCTTTCATCATATATTGACTATTCTATTTATTATTAATATTTCTAATATACGTCAGTTTTAAATCTGTTTGTTCCCTTTTTATTCTTTCCATATGACCCATATCCAAGATCTCTATTTTGATATTTCTTATATCAACTATTATTCTCCCCTTCAAATTTTGTAACCAGTTAATAGATTCCAGTCCCGATCCCCCTACAAGAGTTCTTCGCTGCCGATATATATATGATGTGGAGGGGGAGTCATGTCCCCTCCACACCGGTCGTCCCCCTTAGGGAGTGCGACTGGTCGCAGCCGTGAG
>MU228003.1:39528-57721 GCA_018584345.1 Thuja plicata | reverse complement strand
AACTCTCTCTCAATAGGGAGTGTTAAAGTATTGTTCGTTCGTGTTTAATAAACGACGAGACAATCATGATATATATATATATATATATATATATATATATACCATATAATAATTGAATATATAGTGTATATTAATATGCTTATAAGTGAAACCACATATATATATAATATAAAATGGAGAAATGCAAATATTATTGAATCGACTGAATTGTCATTGAATCGACTTAATGGTCGAATATGATTATCGGTCAAGTATGCAAAGGAAGTCATGTATCGTGACTGTTATATACGAATAGTCACGATACTATCGGACTGTTAGTATATGAGAGTCACGATAGTATCGTGACTGTCCGATTGTATTAAACATGCCATTCGATATACCTTGGCTATACGATTTGTGATATATGATTTACTATGTGCATAAAAACAATAATCATAAGTTATACAATATGTTAATATGAACAACCATGACTCGTCATATAACTTAATATGGTGAGTCATGTCTTTTCATATTCACATCCTTTAGATTCAATATATATAGTCATTATATTTTGTAGAATCAATCAATAAAAAAGGCAATTGTATTCTACTACAACCATTCAGTTTTATATCTTATTTTGATCCATATTTCTTTAACATTTAGACCATTTGGAGTTCTTAAGTGGAGGTTTAGTGGCCACTTTTTAAGGATTTCTCTCACATCCGACCCCTGCATTTTGAAATGCAGTTTCCACTTTTAGGGGTTTGTAGGTTAGAGTTTTTTCTATTTATCATTTCTCCTTATGCATTGGGAAGGTAGTGGAGTTTTGGGAGGAGCATACTGATGCACTTGTGACATTCTGTCCTTGGCATTTTTCCTCTTCATTTTCTGATCCATTCATGTGTTGAGCATTGTTTTGTTACCTTTGAGCATAATATATATAGTGGACCTGTTTTCAAGAGCCAATTATTTTGCAGATTCATTGATTGATGATTTGATGTGTTGTTTCCTACCATCAAATTCTGTCTCATTTTTCTACATCCCTAAATAATAGTTGTGTTATTCATAGGTTGTGAGTTATACACTTGCTGATAGATTTTGAATGTGGTCAAACCCCTTTCATTTTTATCATTTAAAGAGTTTTCTCATGAACCACTTATATGAATGGCAGTTAATCCAATAATTTGTGTTTGAGTTGTAGTAGGTCCAGTTGTTCATTGTGCAAGGATAAAGCATTGTTTTTCGTCTTAATCTGGTGTATCACCTCACTTTTACAATTTTCATCTAGGTTGTTACTTAAAGTCCTTATCCTTTTTCCCTCAAGTTTACAGTTTGATTAGAGTAGGTGAATACCAAGTTATATCTTGATAGGAGCCGACCTAGAACCCAGAGGTTCAGTCACACTTAAAGTTCACCCACAAGCTAGTGATTGTTCCAATGTTACTCCAAAATTGCTCAAGTTTTAGGACTTAGCATCTGCGTGCAAAATTTTGGAGCTAACAATAATAATTCATTACATTTCCCTCCAACACTAAAGTGCCCAAAGTCAACTTCATTTAATAACATTAAATGGGTCTTATTCAAACTTTATAACATAAGCTTTTAATTTAATCATTAATTAAGTGAAACTTAATTAATGATTATAAACCAAATAAATAGCTTATTAATTCCTTCAAATGATTCACCAATATCCAGGTACTCTCTGCCTGAGCCTGATGCCAAGTTGCCCCTACCAAAAATAGCTCTAACCATAATTTGACCTACTATAAATAGTAAGTCTCAAAACAAAAGCTCTGCTGATGTCCCCACATCTCCATGCTACTACCAACTGTTCAGGTGCCCAGCTAAGATTAGTAACCCTGACTCCCCTGAAATAGTAACTTACTATAAATAGTAAGTGTGCCAGTCTGACTCAAACAAAGAGAAAACCTGAACATCCCAGCCTCTGGCTCACCCAACTGAGACCCTCTATCCAACTGATTAGCTTACGAGGATCACTGATAGGCTAATCCTCACTGCAAGCCAAGGTGAGCTAAAATGGGGACATTACAGTTTATAGCTGTCACCTTCCTCCAATTTGCTTCAACCCAGGTTTTGATTTCAGATCTTTTTTGGCTTTCCTTAAAATTCTTGCAATAATAGGCATTTTGCACAAAGTGTTGGCTTCATTATCCACCCACTTAGATAAATCGATCTCCACATGGTTGCAAATGTCTGCTCCGTAGACCTTCCCCTTAAGTTTCCCATCTTCACTTTGTTTTCCATTGTCACGCAGTTGCTTGCTCTTTTTCTGCGCTTCATTGCCTTTTTTCGCCTTTTTCCTGCTCTTGGCTGCTGCTCATAATTTTTTTTGATACACTGTTTTTTTAAAATTAATATTAATCTTTTATAGTTTCCGAAAATAAAAAATACTACAACATTATAAATCAAAATAAATTTTATTATTGAGCAAATTCTATTGTAAAATAAAATAATATATGAATAATTTTAAACTAATATAAAATAATTTTGAAATGGATAAATTGCTCTTAGTAAATCAAAATGAAATTCATATTAAAAACGTAGAACTATTACAAGTAATTTAATTTATTTCAAAATTATTTAATTTTAATTTGGAACATTCTTCATTGAACCCCCATGAGAAGCACCATGACCATGCTAGGGCTGCCACCCTAGATTTATGCTTTTATTTTTATTTCTTTTTTTATATCTTTATGCTTTTAAATTAAAAAATAGTAGACTTTTCTTTCTTTTTGTACGCAATTTTACCAATTTTTTGAAATGCTTTTATACTTTTAGTTTTGGTTGCTGTTTTCTTTCCCCAAAAGATTTTTGCCACTGTAGATTGGTTGATAGTTGTGGGATGCTGCTTAGACAAAACTAAAGCTGTTGAACATATAGTTTGCATATGGAGTAGATCCAAAATGCTAAGAGCCCAAGAAAGAAGCTTGCTCTAAAGATTCACCACATTGCTGGTTACCCCTCTTAGAATCATTGCTGGTTACTCCTCTTAGAATTGATCACCGATTGATATTGATTGAATGATGCCTATTTCAAGTAGTATTATCCATCAATCTTCTATTAAGTTGAAGAACTTAACTGATGTCGATCAATTACTAGAATGGCTTTTTTGCCAAGGAGTTGATATTGCCACAACTGCACTTGAACCTAGGCATGAAATTCCTTGCTGTAGATGCATCTTGGTTTATGATAATGTCTCATAATGTAACAGAATTGATGTCATCCCTGCTTAAGTACCATGTCTATGGCTTTCTAGGAATCATGGCTCTCAAATTTCAAGTGTATGTTTCTTTTTGGGATGAGCAAGCATCAAGGTAGAGAAAATGCCTATTTTGAGTGATTGAATACTTGACTGGCCTTTTGATTCGAGTAAAGAGGCTTATACCTAGCTAATTATTAGGAGGTTAAGCAAGATGTAAATAGTTGCAGATGAATTTTCTTTGTAGCTTCATACCCTTTAGAATATATTTTGGATTTGAAATATTTGATAGAGTGGTAGGTCGGGTGCTATAGTTCCTGGGAGGATATAGTTCGGAGGTGGGCCCTACCCCTACCCCCTATATTTTCAGTGCCCGCTTTCATATTATTGTAAGGCCGGAAGATAACTACTATTCCCAACCCATAGCATGTTCGAAATGTAAGGATCTTGGATTTATTTAAGATGATGCATAACCCATGTGTGTTAATGAGGAATTCCATGTATTTGATCAAGATTCTCCCAAACTTCTTCATTTTAGTTTAGAAATGGTGTGAATTAGATAGTCAAAAATTATTTGGACCTGCACTAAGTGGTTGACCCAAGGGTCTAACACCATTCGGAGTCAAGAAAATAATCTAGAGAGCATAAAATGATGTGAAGGATTTCTTGCACCTCTAACTTGATCGAAGTAAAATCTAAATCTCCAATGTATCTTGGGAACTAATGTTCTAAAACTCGGCAAGTGCTTGCAAGATTTCTAGGCCAGCAAGTAATTGGCCCACAAGTCACCAGTTGATTCAGCTGGCAAGAATTGCAAGTAACTTGGCAATTGCTAGGGGAGTTTTCTTAGACTCAATGAACCAAAAATAGACTTAAAACCCTTGAAATTGTTTTTTGTTGAATATTTTGCCGTGAAAAATTTGAATCTTATCTATGTGAAGTGTTTTTCAACTGATCAAAAGGATTTATTGGTGGTTTGAATGTGATTTGAGTGGTGGTTGCTTGAGTGTTTAATTACTTTTCTTTTGTTTTAGATTTCATGCACTAAAACCTTGGTGCTTAGTTATCTTTTCGATTTCTAGATTCTATACAAGTGTGGAAGGCATTGTGCAAGGTGGAAAGAACCCTTGCATGTAAAAACTGCCACACCAAGGATGATAGAAAAGGCAATTGCATAGGTAGCTACATGGAGGCTTATTTTGGAGGGCACCCCACTAGGTTTGGATACCTTGAGGTCCCCATTGGATGGGTCAAAAGTGTGGTTGAAGATGAAAGAAGCATTGTAAAATTTATCTAGGGCCAGACTTAGGTGCTCAGCTTGATGAGAAATCACACCAAATAATAGGATCTTGTGTGATAGGGGATTATATGATTCACCACAAGCTTTATTGCAATACAAATCATTACAAGGGATCTACCTTCTCTCTAGCAAATGTTTGGACTCCTAATATTGCATGAGGATGGAAGGGGAGAAGGTTGTGAGGACCTTCAATGATAATGCATTCACTGAGATCACATAAAGATACTAAAGGTATCTTACGACGTAATGATTTAGTTATTTGAAATTTGCTGCTTTTTTTCTGTTTTTGTTTTTAGTTTTCTATTTATTTAAATTTTTCATTTACACATTTTTGGATGACATGGCATTTGGTCAAGGTTCTATGACTTTTCGATGTGGATCAATGCAGATAATTATCACTGAGGCCATGGACAATGTCAAGGAGGTCACATGACATCATGTTCTACTTTTTTAATAGTATTACGTGAGACCATATTTTGCTTATTAGCATTCTAAGCTATTAGATTTCCACAATCGATATGAATGCTATGATAGTTTCTGGATTCAATTGTGTGAATTTTTTATCATCAACATTTCAGATCACACTCCGTAATCCATCATCAGGATGCAAGAGAACACAAGGAGAAGAAAGACGTTCTCTTGCATCCTGATGGTTGATCACTGAGTGTGATCCGAAACTTTGATGATAATTTTTTGTTCACACAATTGAATCTAGAAACTATCATAGTACTAACACGTAATTTTGTAAATAATCTGCAAAGCATGTTTTGATTGTCATGTTGTCAGACATTTTCTGATTTATCGATGCATAGTATTTGTTGGAAGTTTATTTTTATGGAGGAACCATTTCTAAAATTCTTTTCATGATTTATTATATATGTTATCCTTAAATCAGTCTTCTGTTTCAAGCATCTTTGTAATAAGATTAGTTTTTATTAAAAACTCCTTTGTTTTTTGTTATACTGATTGTAGAATAGCTCAGATATTCTTATTTTTATTCTTATAGTAAACTCCATTACTTTTACCTTTACCAATTCTGAAATCTCTTAGATGCTCTTTTTTGTGTATTATAAGTATGAACTGAATTTCTTCACATATGTTTGATGCTGTAAGTTTTTTGAGTATTTTCTTAGGGTTTCAGTGGAGCAAGGAAGCACTTTGCTTTGTTGCACAATTTTGATGTGAAAATCATTTTTGTGTTTAGAGCAGATTTGCCCTTTCTGTTGTTCAGTTGGTCTAAACCATGTCTGTTTTAGACTGAAATCTTTAACTATTCATTCTACTTTTTGAGGGCTCCTGCTTAAACATATTTTCAATTTGTGCATATTTTGCAAATATACAAAGTATCTTCCTAATTGACTTCAAAAAATGTTCTGGTTTTCCAGTTGGACTAGAAAAAATATAGGAATAAGTTCCAGTAAAATGATCAGTGCAAATGCAGATTTGACATCTTTGTAACTATCATTCTTTTGCAGGGTAAAGTAATCAATCGTCCTCTTGCTGGTACAAGAAGAAGAGGCAAGACAGAGATTGAGGATGAGATGCTGGAGAAGGAATTGTTAAATGATGAAAAGGAATGTGCTGAACACATCATGCTGGTTGATCTAGGTCGAAATGATGTTGGAAAGGTAATTGACAGCTTATTTGTATTATGCATATCCAATGATTGTAAATGTTTCAATTGGGTTCCACTTTTGCTTGTCTGCAATTTTTATAGATCAAGATTTTAAGGGTCTTTTTGTTGGTGTATTTTTATTTGTTTTTTTCTTGAATTGAGGAATTCATGTGGGCATCCCTAGTTTTTTGTCTCCCTAAAACTAAAATCATATATGCAAACTATTTTTCTTTTCTCGTGAAAGGGATTATCTTGTGATATTGCTATTAGGATTCAACTATGTAGTAATGTAGTTTTTGTGTCAAACTCATTGACCCATGTTTCATGAGTAGTGGTTCACAAGAACCCATCTCTCATGAGAATGAATGGAACACTTAGCACTCATTGCATCTAGGTGATGCTCACAGAGATGAAGCACCGGGACTTCCCGGGAGGTCACCCATCCCAGTACAGCTCCAGCTCAAGCATGCTTTACCACGGAGTTTCCTCCAAGGTTAAGCCCACTTTGCTTGCAACCCCATTTGCAAAACCCTCAACAAGTGGTTGTGCCTTATTAACTATTCATTATAAAGCCCCTTAAGCTCATCAATTGATAAGTAGGAGATATTTCCCACAAGTCAATTTGTGATATTGCTATCAGGATTCAACCTCTGTAATTTTTGACTCAAACACATTGACCCATGTTTTATGAGTAGATGAGGAACTCATATATGATATTCTTTTGAATCAAATAAAACTTATAGTAACAACTTACAACACACAATATTACAAACTTATTTCCTAGAATTTTTAACACAATTTAACTATTTAAATAATGTAAATAAAATGAATTAATGGAAATTACAATCCAAAATAAAAATAAAGCAATTGAAGTCATCAATAAAACATTTAAATTATTCCAAAGCTTGAACACATATATGATATTCCTTGGTTTTTGCTTCCTTTCTCTCTCTTGTTGATCAAATACAAAGCCTGTAAACTTAGGCCATGAGATATGTGGAAACCAATATTGCATAAATATCTTCAACCTTGACTAGGACTATTCAAGGTACATGCATCCTTGGTTGAGTATGCTCTACATGCTTGTTCATTGTTGTTCATTGCCTATCTTGCTTGATTACACAAGTGATTTTTCCAAGTCATAAATCTAGGTTTATATGGAAATATGTGGGTTTCCAAGGGAGTTGACCAACCAACATACCCTTTCTAATCCTTAATTTTACCCAAAGTAACAAGAATCGGAATCGGCGAGGCCGAATCGGATCGTGAATCGGCCATGAATCGGCAAATTTAAAAAACCATTGAAATTTAGAGATTTTAACAATTTAAAACTTATTTCATGCACCCTTTATTGAATATAACTTAAACACACTATAACATCATCAAATAGAAGCTAACATACATAAACAAGGAACATAAATGATAAATCCATCACATACATCACATATTTATGCAGCCTAGAAGCACGAGTTAAGATTAGAATGTCACAGAGTATCATAAAAACATTTAAACAACAAAAACACGTGTAATCATGAATCATGATCATACCATCATATACTTCAAGTGCAAGTTCAACATCAAAGATTCAAGAATCAAAACATTAAAATTAAATCATAACATCAGTTCAAGTATCATTATTTGAATTTCAACTAATGGATTAATAATTTATTGATATTCTTCTTCTTCATCATCATCATCTTCTATATGGAGCCTAATAAGACTCGAAGGTTAATTTTTCCCCACTTTTATCGGCACAGATTCCACCCCAAATTATTAAAGGGGGGTTTGGGGGCAAAGCCCCCAAGACGGGGTCATCGAGAGTTATTTTTCAGCTCCATAAGACATCAAATCATAAATGTATGTAAGATGAAGATCCATGAAACGTATGTCTATTAGTATTGGATAGTTGCATCCATTGATCGTTAAGAGACATATCTTTCCGAATCGCACCTCACCATGAACATTTGTTATTGTTCTAATCACCTCTTTCTATTTGCACAGACCAGCTTTAGGGTTATAACAAAGAGGAAAGACAAAAAAAGATAAAATATGTGTTTTTTAATTTTTTTGACTTCACTTCACTTGAAGCCGCGCGGCTGATTCATGCCAGTTCACGCAAGTGATTTTGGCGATTTTTTGTCTGAATAGCTTCAATCGGCGATTCATGCCAAAAAATCGCCGATCTGATTCACCGGCTCCAAAAAAATCGGCCATGATGAATCGAATCGCCAAACCGGCGATTTCATGGTGATTCTTGTTACTCTGATTTTACCACATCAATATTAATAAAATTGCAAATTCTATTTTATTTAACAACTATTTTTGTGCATTTACAAATTTAAAGGAATATTATTCCTTGTTACATTTTGCTAAAAAGTTTCATAACATCTCTCCCCTTTTAAATCTCCTACTACTCTCATGAGGATGGGGTTTATCTGCGTGTCATAGATCTTTATTGACAATGCTTAGTCAAATAAATGTGAATATGTAAAACCCCTTGCAAAAATCACACCCAAAATTTTCCTTTCACATTTTGATATCAGTGAATAATTTTTTATTCAATCATGTTTGAACAAGACTTGGAAAAATGATCTCATTTTGTGTTGCAGAGATAATATTGAATAAAAGTACCCAACTTGACATGCATATATGAACAAACTGGACAATTATATATATCCTCTGAAACTTCATTAACTAAGCAGCAAATTAAGTGCAATGCAGAAGAATGCAATTATATAAATCTCACCTTTATTCATAGCAGAAATACTGCACAGGTCTGAAATAAATCTTCCTTTATTTGCAGATTTGAAACATTTCACAGTTAACAAGAGTGTACAACAATATAGGGAGGGATTGAAAGCTAGAAATTGCTGTCTCCGGCGAGTGAAGTAATTATAGAAACTTCCCACATCACAGAGAAGGATATATGTGCTGCCTTCTAAGCCCACTAGCTATGCCAAGCTAGGAAATGATGAAGCTAGCCAGAATTCTGTTGAATTAGTTCAGGGAGATGCTCTGCCCAGCACTAAAATGGAAAACTCTCCATAAATCTCTTTGACCTTGCCATCACCATATGCATCTGCAGCTAGGAATAAGCAATCACGTCCAGTACTAGAGGATTGTAATCCCATGCTTTAGCAATCTCCTTTAATTGCCCAGCAACACTTGTATCTAGCAACCAAACTAAACCCAATCGATTAGCATAAATGAGACTTACGCCAATATAGATCTCTTGTTCACACTCTAGGAAGGAAATACCAAAGCATTTTTGGCTCAGCAAATAGAATTAAACCCTCATACATGGCATCCATGCTTTTCCTAGCAATCTCTGAACAAAATTATAAACTCTGAAATTTGTCCTAAAATAAGACTTAAGAATTTCCAAATTTCAATTTTGAATCCAACTGAGAAATCTGAGTCACTCCGCCAATTAACCAGCTAGTGAGGAATCTTTCACCAACAAAACTGATATTTTCTAAGAGGGTTTTCATCCTCAAGAAGGCTAAGATGAACTGAGTTCGATCTCACAGGAACCATGAGGGATTTCACTAGAGAGATAACAAAAAATCTGCATACATTGAAGACTCCCAAAGTGTATGATTGTTATCCTCAATTTAACCTTTACCATAAGACTCAGTACAAGAGAGTTAAAGATGCATTCATCATGCTTGTAGTTCGGACTTTACAGGGGGTGTTGAACAATGATTATCCAAGAAGGACAAGGAGTTAGTCAAGCAGTATGGTGCATGGTTTATTTACTTCACTACATTTACATATTGTTACACCCTTAATCTTAGAGTATACATATGGCTGCGAGTAGTCAACTTATGACTACCTTAAATTCTAATTGATTGATAATATCATTGTTGGTTTGTTATTTAGTTAATTAGGTCAGGCTTACACTTACATATTCATATTTAGGTTGGCCATAGTGTCGTTTTAGTCATAAGAGGGTATATATAGGAGGTAGTTTGCCTTATTTTAACATATTGAGTATTGAATCTTATTGAAGATTATTGGAGGTATCCCCTTGAAGTGGATAAGGAGGTTGCCCCTTCCAAGTGGCATATTATGTATTTAAATCATTTATCATATTATCTTCTATTGTGGAAGTTATTTCATTACAAGTGGTATTAGAGCTTGATCTTGGCATCGAAAAAAGGCCTTTTTCATAAATATCGGAGGTCATTTTTAAAATTGCTCTCAAATTTGAGTGATTTTTTTTTTCTGATTTTTAAAGGGTTAGTGAAGACGATATTGAAACACATTAAGTCCAATTATAAGGCATTTGGAGCTGAATTGAGCAAGTTATTGCAAAATTAGGGTTTCTGCCCAAAATAATTGAAAATATCATCTTTCAAATCTTAGTGAATTTCTTCCTAATTTTTATAGAGTTTTTGAGAAGGATATTGAAGTCTACCATATAATTTTTAGATCATTTCTATTCCATGTGTGATTTATTACAAAATCATTATTTTCTATCATGATAGAGCTTGCTACAAGGGGCAACAAGAATTTTGCCACACTAGGAAAAATCCTAATAAAGATGGGGGAACAAATGAGGATATGAACCCTAATGATTGAATAAACAAGGTTAAGGAAGAGATCTCATCAGCTAAGGGAGATATATATCTAATGCATGATATGCAAAGCATGGGAGTAATCCAACATAAAGAGTATGTTAACTTCTTATATGAATGGATCAAGAAAGCATTTCTCAAGAGATGGTGAATCATCTAGGTTAGAAAATTGTGATTGAAAGTGTAATATTTGTTTAGGATCTAGGAATTGGATACGGAAAGTAGATATGCATAAGTTTGATGGCAAATGATCCATTGACATGGATAAATCAAATGGAGATTTTTTTTTATGTGCATCAAATACCAAGTCGATAAAGGTTACTATGGCATGCTTATATCTGGATCTGGAGCAATTCATTTGATTTCGATGTCTATTGCTCAACAACAAAAAAAGGGTCTCAAACTCATTGTTAGTTTTTACAGAGGAGCTACAATCACAATATAACAACAGTCTGACCAACAACTTCTTTAGCCAACTAGCTAAACATCAACAAACGGGATGTGTAAAAGATTACATTCAAAAATTTCAAAATCTATCTATGAGAGTGGATACAATTACAGAGGAATTGAATGACTTTTTTTGGAAGGTCTCAAAGACCACATTCAACATGAGGTATCATGTTTAATTCTACCACTACTAGTGAGTCTTTTGTCTTGGCACATAGGGTAGAGGAGTAATATTTATGTTCCGAAAAACAAGGATTTGTGGGATGAGAGCTATGATACCAAATTCTACCCTGGCAACCCCAAAGTTTGGTCCGATTAATGCAAAAGTTTGGTCCTTATCACATTCTTGCAAAAGTCTGCCCAAATTCTGTCACACAAACCCGACACAAATTTTGTTGTTTTTATGGTGAATTTGCAAATCTACGACTGGACCCAGGCTGAATTTGGCCAAAAAATGATTTTTTTTTGACTTTTTAAAAGGTTTTTTTTGTCTATTTTAGTCAATCCAACCCTTTAAACCCTAAGATAGACCACTAAAATGGCCAAAAAGGTAAACATGTCATTTGGACTAAAACATTAATATATATGGTGGTGTATTTTGCTATGTTGCTTTACTATTAGCATAGTGGTGTATGAACTTATTTGCTGATATATATATATATATATATATATATATATATATTGTTGGATGATATCAATTTTGGTTACTGATCATGTTGTTGATGTTCATGTTTTGTCACTGATGTCAACATATATTTCTATGGAAAAGACAGACTGGCTACTTAACTGGAAGACGTGTACGGACATTGTACGGATGATCCAGAACGATCGAAGTTGGACTTATGCAGAAGGATGTGTGCTGACCTTATTCCTAAGGTCGCTTGGCTCTATGTTACATACTGTGGATGTTACAGTTGATTTGGTGAAGACTGGTTTTCTGGACTGTAACTGTGATTCTGGACAGAGCAGGTCTTTGTGTTTTGGGTATATCTTTCTGGCGAAGATATTTCAGAACTTGCGAGCTTACTGATGGACAACCGGCATATGGTAGAGTAATGAGTTGAGTTCGATTGTTGTTTGGATATTGATGACGTCAGCTGTGGCGTGTATTATGGAGAAGACCTATTTCCTGGCCGACCTCAGACATGTAGCATGTGAAATTAATTGTGAGCATGAATTACAGATCTCGAAGTATATGTGATGGATTGTAAATGATGTATACTTGTTATAGATACCGTGTGTATCTTAGCAAGGGGTTATGTAATTATTTGTATGATGGAAAGCCTTAATTGGCCAACCTAGTTAATTATGTATTAGGAAAGGTTAACTGGCCGACCTAATGAATTATTGTAAGAGGGTATATATGAATGATAATTTCTTGTGGAGAAGTATGATATAGGAAAAAAGGATAGAGATGTGTGGAAGTTGCGAAGCTTGTTGACTGTTGAATATAGAGCAGAGTTGATACTTCATTGGAACTGACCAAGCAAAGACAGTTGCTATCAAACAGTTCATTGGAATGTGTATTTTCTTTATACACTTGATTCGGATTGTAAATCCTTGAGGGTGGCTTTAACCTTCTTTGGGCAGTGTGCCTTGGCAATGAGCCTACTATTTTCTTTGACTCCTAACAGGGTCTATCTCTTAACAGGGACTGTGTACTGTAATGTTGTAACAAGCTCCTAACAGGGCTAATATCTTTTAACAGGGATACTATACTCTCAGTACATTATTTGTGGGTGTTAATTCCCACCGGGGTTTTACCTTTAACAGGGTTTCCTCGACAACAAATATTGTGTTATGGTGTTGGCATTTATTGTGTTATCATTTGCATTTGTAGATGTGGTTTATAAAGTTTAAAGTTTTATAATCTATATCACAACTGATTCACCCCCCCTCTCAAATGTCTTGTGGATTGTTATTCCTAACAATCGGTATCAGAGCTATTGGTCCTCAAAAAGAAATTTTAACAGCTTGAGGTGATCCTGAAGATGACTTACTACAAGAAGGATAGTGTGAAGTTTGATCCTGAAAACTTTGACAGTTGGCAGAACAAGATGAGAACACATTTGCTATGTCTAGGAATTGATTACTGGATGATAACAAAGAAGAAATAAAAGGTAGCGACTGAGGATGAATTAGAGAAAGCCACTGAAGATGAAAAGAAGCTATTTTCATGCAATATGGTTGCAAGGTAATCCTTGATCAACACACTATCAGAAGGAGAATTTACTGAAGTAAAGGACTTGGACTCTGCACATGAAATCTGGACAAGACTGGAAGCACTATATGTTGGAGACAAGTTTACAAAGGAAGTAAAGTTACAGAATTGGAAGACAAAAATGGAATCACTGAAGATGAGAGAAGATGAGAACATTAGAGCATATGCACAGAGAATTACTGAAGTGGTTAGTGGTATTAGGAACTCTGGAGGAATTTACAGTGAGGAAGAAGTGATTGCAAAGATACTCAGATCTTTGACACTTGCATATAGAACCAAGGTTCAGGCTATAGAGGAGATCATACCTTTGACACCGAACTTCACTAGAGAGATGTTGATTGGCAAGCTAACTACATTTGAAGCCGCAGAATTGGGAGACACTTTACCTAAGGTTGAGTCAGCCTTCAAAGCATCCATGCACAAAAGCAGAAGAATCTTACCTGAAAATGCAAGCACAAGCAGTAGTGACCTAAGAGAAGAACTTGGAGCCTATGCCGATGAATGGGAACAAATACAGGAAGAAGAAAGGAAGCTAGGTGAAGTCGTGGCATTGATTGCTAGAAGAGAAAAGAGAGGTAAGGGTATGTTTGAGGGCAAATTACCTTTGAAATGTTTTTCATGTAACAAGATCGGTTATTTTGCATCTAGATGTCCTACAAGAATTCCAAAGCACAAACCTAAGTTTTTGAAATCTAAATTCTCAAAGGACAAAGAATGTTATTATGCAAGTGAGGGTATATCTGATGATGAGGATGGTAACTATGATGAAATTGGATTTATTGCTATTAAGGATGATGAACCTATGCATGAAGAAAAAGCTTTAGTATCCCGAGTTGAAAAGAAATCTGAATGGGTCATAGATAGTGGTTGTTCACATCATATGACCGGAGATAAAAACAAGTTTGTGAGTTTGAAAAGACATGATGGTGGTGTTGTTAGATTTGGTGACAATACTCCTAAACTTATTATTGGAATTGGATCTATTTCTTTGTATGGAAAGACTAACACTGACAATGTATTACTTGTTGATGGACTTAAGCACAATTTGTTGAGTGTCGGACAACTAGTGGACAAGGGTTATCAACTGAAATTCATCAATGGAAAATGTTCTATCAAGAGTAAAACAGGAGACTTGATAGCATCTGGTACTAAATCCAGAGGTAATGTATTTGAACTGAACACATCTGAAGCTTCTTGTTTTATTGCAAAGGTTGATGACAGTTGGTTATGGCACAGAAGATTTTGTCATGTAAATTTTGATAACATTGTGAAGGCAAGTATGACAAAAGTAGGAAGAGATCTACCTAGAATTGTAAAGCCATCTAACACAATGTGTAGAGAATGTATTATGGGAAAACAGACTAGAAGCACTTTCAAGAGAAAAGCTTATTCAAAAAAAGGGAAGTTGGATCTGGTGCATACAGATCTGTGTGGTCCTACAAGAACAAGATCATACTATGGTGAAAGGTATTTTATACTTTCTGTTGATGACTTTTCTAGAATGATGTGGGTTACATATTTGAGAGAGAAATCTGAAGCATTTGAAAGGTTTAAGTTATTCAAGGCGAAAGTTGAGAATGAATCCGGTTTAAAGATGAAGTGTTTGAGATCAGACAGAGGAGGAGAGTTTACATGTGAGTTGTTTAATACATACTGTGAAGAAAATGAAATACATAGACAGACTTCAGCTCCTAGAACTCCACAACAGAATGGGATAGCAGAGCGAAGAAACATAAACATATTAGATGCTTCAAGGACTATGTTGCTAGAAGGAAATGTGTCCCATGTTCATTGGAGAGAAGCAGTTGGCATTGCTGTGTACACATTAAATAGAATTCAGATCAAAGAAGGTACAAATAAAACTTCCTATGAATTATGGTTTGATCATAGACCTACTGTGAAGTATTTCAGAATATTTGGTAGTAAATGTTATATCAAGAGAGATGATGAAATAGGCAAGTTTGATGCTAGAAGTGAGGAAGGAATCTTTCTTGGTTATTCCACTAAGAGTAAAGCATATAAATGTTTCAATCTGAGATTGAGGAAATTGATTGAAAGCACCAATGTGAGGATAGATGAAAAGTTTCAAATACAGGAAAGAATATATGATTGTGGTCAGATAACAGAAACAAAAGAGGTTGTTGCTGAACCTGAAGAATCCTTGATGATTGATGATGAGATTGAAGATGAACAGATTGAAGCTATTGAGACATTGAAAACACCAAGGTATGTCAAGAAGAACCATCCTGAAGATCAAATTATTGGTGATGCAAACAAAGGGATGATGACTAGATCCAAAGCTCGAGATGAAATTTGTTTGATTTCTCAAGTTGAACCAAAGACTACTGATGAAGCATGTAGAGATGAATCTTGGACTAAAGCTATGGAAGAAGAACTAGAACAGATAAAGAAAAACAACACTTGGGAATTGGTTCCAAGACCTAAGAACAAAAATGTGATTGGCACTAAGTGGGTTTTCAGAAACAAGATGGATGAGGAAGGCACAGTGGTAAGAAATAAGGCTAGACTGGTATGTAAAGGCTACTCACAACAAGAAGGCATAGACTATGAAGAAACATTTGCACCTGTTGCTAGATTGAAAGTTGTGAGACTATTCCTTGCTTATGCTGCACATAAAGATTTTAAAGTGTATTAGATGGATGTGAACTCAACATTCTTGAATGGTGATCTAGAAGAAGAAGTGTACATTGAGCAACCTGATGGTTTTCCTTTGACAGATGATGAAAACATGGTTTGCAGACTGAACAAGGCACTGTATGGACTGAAACAAGCACCAAGGGCATGGTATGCAAGACTGGATAAACATCTACTTCGTCTTGGTTTTTGAAAAGGTAATGCAGACAGTAATTTGTATTTAAGAACTGATGAAGATGAAATCTTAATTATAGAAGTTTTTGTTGATGATATCATTTTTGGAGGCAATGATAAAATGAGTAAGAAATTTGCTAAAGAAATGGAAAATGAGTTTGAAATGTCAATGATTGGTGAGATGAAAATTTTTCTTGGTTTGCAAATTAATCAGAGTAAGAATGGCAGTTTTATATCTTAGACCAAGTATCTTAAGGAAATGTTGAAATATTTTGGGATGGAAGATTGTAAACCTGTTGGAACACCCATGGTAACAGGAAACAAACTGACTAAAAGTGATGAGACTCAAAGTGTTATTCAAACTAAGTACAAATCAATGATTGGAGGTCTACAATATCTAACATACACTAGACCAAATATTACCAATGCAGTTGGAATTGTGGCTAGATATCAGGCAGATCCTAAAGAGACACATTTTGCTGTTGTAAAAAGAATTTTCAGATATCTAAAAGGGACATTAAAATATGGATTATCGAATGAAAAATCTGATGATTTTACATTACAGGCTTTTACTGATGCTGATTGGGCAGGTAATGTGGATGACAGGAAGAGTACAAGTGGTGGTGCATTTTTCCTTGGGAAAAGGCTGGTTTCTTGGTTGAGAAAGAAGCAAAACTGTATTGCTCAATCTACTGCTGAGTCAGAGTATGTTGTTGCTGCAATAAACTGTACACAAGTCGTTTGGATGAAACAAATGTTGAAGGACATTGGAATAATTTGCAAAGAACCAGTGATTATCCATTGTGATGACACCAACACAGTGAATATGTCAAATAACCCTGTAATGCATTAAAAGACTAAACATATTTCTATCAAGTATCATTTCTTGAGGGAGAAGGTAGCAGATAAAGAGATTAAACTGAAGTATATTAGCACCAAGGAATAGATAGTAGATATACTTACTAAACCTTTGCCAAAAGATGCTTTTGAATATCTCAGAGGCATGCTTGGGGTGATGGCCCCTCCCAGTGAAGACAAATGATGCAGATATGCATCAGTCTAGTGGATCTCAGAGCTATATCATTCTCTGGACTTGATGTATGGATCTATTCCTTAGGGGGAGTGATTGCAGGAGAATACTATGGAGTACATTTGGGTGATCTTGCACCTAGCTGATTAGACATGAGGATTTGAAAAGGACTACAAAAGACTACAGATGAGTTATGACACCCTTTGCCATTGCTACCAAAGGGGGAAGGAATCTATGTGAAAATCCCTACTGTTTTGGGGAGATTTGTGTTGAGGATATTGAGAAGATTGTATTGAGAGAGAGTACTTTTGGGTTGATGCATATGGATTTTCCCATATGTTGCCATCAATGCCAAAGGAGAAGATTGTTGGATGATATCAGTTTTGGTTACTGATCATGTTGTTGATATTCATGTTTTGTCAGTGATGTCAACATATATTTCTATGGAGAAGTCAGACTAGCTACTTAATTGGAAGGTGTGTACGGACACTGTACGGATGATCCAAAACAATCGAAGTTGGATTTATGCAGAAGGATGTGTGCTGACCTTATTCCTAAGGTCGCTTTGCTCTATGTTACATACTGTGGATGTTACAGTTGATTTGGTGCAGACTGGTTTTTTGGACTGTAACTGTGATTCTGGACAAAGCAAGTCTGTGTTTTGGGTATATCTTTCTGGCGTAGATATTTCAGAACTTGCGAGCTTACTGATGGACAGCCGACATATGGTAGAGTAATGGATTGAGTTCGATTGTTGTTTGGATATTGATGACGTCAGTTGTGGCGTGTATTCTGGAGAGACCTATTTCCTGGCCGACTTCAGACATGTAGCGTGTGAAATTAATTGAGCATGAATTACAGATCTCGAAGTATATGTGATGGATTGTAAATGATGTATACTTGTTATAGATACCGTGTGTATCTTAGCAAGGGGTTATGTAATTATTTGTATGATGGAAAGCCTTAATTGGC
>MU228002.1:679119-714296 GCA_018584345.1 Thuja plicata | reverse complement strand
ATGGCACATCTGGAAAGTAAGAAATAATGAGATCTTTAATAGGGTAATAAGAAAGCTTACTGAGTCATATAAGAGACACACACTTTGATATTGCCTCACAAGTCATAGTAATGATAGAGATATCAAATGCCAAATTTCTCAGGTTGCTCAGGTATAGAATTGTGACATTGACTTGGAAAGAGATGAGATATGGACACACATGGTTAATCGACATGTTCAAGAAAAAAATAATTAGTAGATGGATTAGGTTTTGCAACAATGGCCAAATAATCAAAATGTTGTGACTCACCTATACATCTTTCTAAATCTTAATGTAGGTGATCATCATATTGACTAATATAAGCTAAAGGGATCCCTACCTCTGATGAAATCACAACGTATGTTCTCATTAGGTCCTTGAATGAAAAAGTTGTAATATGCTCATCATATTGACTAATATCAATCAGGTCATCTTAGGGTATACACCTCTAGTCATGTAATATGCTCTTAACCAAAGGCTAAAAAATAAGACTTACCTCAAATGGTGAGTACGCGGTGGCTTGTTGATCTTATGCTTGAATTCGTTGATAGAATTAAAAAAAAATACTTTTCAATATGCTGCCACCGCAAATGAAATAATTTGAACATCAAAAAATTTAGAAATTACAAGTTGTTATACCCTAAACATGAAGGAAATGAGCTGAATTGCAAACCTGGGGTAACACTAGTGCTAACTGGTGATGAATGAGCTGTTGGATTCTTCAATTGTGACTACTGGATTCAATACAACAAGAGCCCTCTTCACACAATGGTATAGTTTACTAATTAGGGCTCTCTTCCACTCGCATGCACAACTCAATCACAAATGATCCTTTCTTTTTCTTTTCTTTTTTGTTTATAATAAAGAGGGTGTGCTAATTATGACAGTATCATCGCCATTACAAAAACATCAGGGGCACTTGGAAAAAAATCAAAAATCACACACAAATGGTAGCACCGTCACAAATTGGCATAGAAATTTGACCCCAAATGTTGTACTGGTAGGTTAGGGTTCATTCCCCTATCCGCTCTTAATTAGAAGAAGATGCAGTTGCATCACTCCTAGTGTATTCATAAAATATTTTCATGAGCGGATTGATGTTATGAGGCTACTCCTTAGGGGGAGCAGTATGTGAAGTGATGTAATTTGGTTAGTTAGGTACTACAGAGAAGATATCAGGTGTATTTGGCACCTTTGGCATTGTTTTCAAAGGGGGAGAAGATGTATGTTCAGAGTATAAGATGTATGGATATGATGTGAAGATGTGTGTGTATTTGAAAAAGAGTGAAGTTAAGTGTAATAGAGAGTAATTATAGAATAGGTGAAAGACAAAAGTTGAAACATTTTTTCTCAATATGTTGAAGATGTTGATGTATTCTATCGATAAAGAGAGTGTTGCCATCATTGGTGAAGCATAAAGTGTTTCCATGAATTTCAAAGGGGGAGATTTTTGGCAGATTTGATGCAATGATGGTAAGTGTATTTTGGTGATGATATAGTGATTTGAATATAGGATGATCATATATTATATTGACTATTGACTTTGTGTTCTTAGTATGTTGTCAAGTATATTTGTGATGAATGATGAGTTTCAATGACTTTCAATGGTTTCTATCTTTAGAGGATACTTTGGTATGTCTCTAGATGTCATATGCATGACCCCTACTACTGAAGTAAGTCTATGCAAGATTTGTAGTCAAATGGAGTATAACAGTACAATTGTTAGTAATAACTGAGAGGGGGGGGGGTGAATCAGTGGCCTCAAAAAATAATCCTTAAATCAACCCTTCAAACTTAGAACCAAAAATTATACCTCTAGTTATCTTCAGTCCTATAAGATGAATGCCTTGAAATACTTATATCAAATCACTACTTGTCAGAATGCTTTGTAAGCTGTCTTTTGTATGTTTACCGATAAGCAGTCTTTCTATTTACTGAAACACAGTAAATAACTAATGTATACCGATCAATCCAGATTTACTTAAGTGAAATTAAAAACAATAAAGTAATGACTCATAGACACATAAAACATGGACTTTTAACATGGAAACCATGTTAAGAGAAAAACCACTAGGACCTGTACCCCAAATTTTCACTCTTCTAAAGTGAGCTCGATTAAGAGCCAACCCTGTTAAAGGTTACAAACACACTGTTAGGTTTGACCTTGTTAGAGGATTTAAAAGATAGTTTGTCACTTAGTATCTGGCATCTAATGCTACCATCCTTGATCAAACACTCACTTGGCCTGTCAATAGGTATTAGGCATATCCAATGCTACTTTCTATGATCAAATTTTTGATACTCCTTGGGATGTATCTCAATTAAAAAAGACTTTAAGTCCTTCTCAGTTAAGAGAATTGATGCTTCAATGGTTAAACTAAAACAATAAATTGATCTGTTCACATATACAACTTGAATTGTATATTTTTAGATCTATTGTAAGTACATTAATTTTCTGATCAATATTATCAATTCAATACCTTTGCTCCACATTGTTCTTCTCTGTGATGTTGTATCTCTATTCGTTGGTGTCTGCAGAATTTAGCTCTTTCCTCAGCTTGATTGATCATGTTTGAATGAAGACTTTCTTCTCCTTCAGAATCTCTTCAACATCTACTCTCTTGTCACTCCCCTTCACCAACTTCATAATGAATTAGGTTGTTTCTTTATAGACATGATATCACCATTTCTAGGTTCTTGATTTCTTGATCTTGGCGTGATCCACAATTCTCACCATTTAGATTTAAAGCAAAACTCTAGTTTTATCTCGTTGAGATCTTCTTGCCAACTGGACAAAGCATCTTTAAATCCTTTACTTATCTCTGACTTTATCTTTTCGATTAAAAGAATGATAAGTATTAGTTAAATCTATTTTTAACTCTTGACAGCTAAGCATTTTATCATTTCTGAACTCTTTGCTCTGTCGATCAATACTTCAGCTAGTCATCAGTGATAACTGACTATTCCATCGGTGTGACTTTAGTTGTCTTCGGGATCTCTATCTGTCAGGAAACACTGTAATTCTGTCCATCGGGTTACACTGTGCTTTTCTGGTTGGGCAACACTGTGACTTTGCTCATTGGTAATGCTATGCAATTTCTCATCGGGTAACACTGTGACTTTTTCTCTTTTACTCTGTCCATCGATGTGAACTCCGTCGGTGTATACAGTCACTTTGTGAATACTTGACTTATATGCATTACTGATAGCATAGCCCCTGATTCATCGGTTCCTTGAAGTATTTAGCAATATGTCCATGACCATTACAAATTATATCAAGTTGACATCAATGAAAATAGAATACATTAACTAATTTAATGTCTTTCATAAACTTTCTTATGTCTCTGTGATCATCAACTTAACATCTTCAAACATTAAATAAGTTATAGTTCATCAATCTCTCCCTTTGGCATTGATGGAAACACACTACATTATCACACTATATTATTACTAATACAATATGAAATATAAAAGTTGAATTTCATCAAACTACCAATCTTATGTACTATAACTGATACAAATATCTGGTTCTCGATAAGTTCATATAGCTTAGATTTGATTCTTGCAGCTTTCTCTCTGTCTTCTATCCCTTCACTGGATAGATGTAGAATCTTTCTTTTTCTGATGTGATGTGTTCTTCTCTAGTGTCAAACTCTCTCCCTTTCATTGTTCTCTTTTATTTTGATGTCTCTTGTCAGCAATTTTCTTTCCCTTTGTATGTACTCTCCCTTTCTAGTTACATCTCTCCTTCTGGATAAATGTGATGGATACAATCTCTCCCTGAGGTGATAATGGATATAATCTCTCCCTTTGACAACAATGCCAAACATATATTTTGACAGTAATGCCAAACAAATCCTTTCTATCCATAATATACTCCTTGAATTTCCCAATCCATCAGCAATACAACAATTCTAGTGCTTGGAGTAGATAAATACCTTGCCGTGTATAGATTTTTCTTTGTAGTCAATCTCTTTTCTTGCATCAACATGAATGATATTCTGATAATATGTAGGCTGATGCAACCTTCTAGTCATTTTACTAACTAGTAGACAAGGGTTTGACCCCTAGTCTCTTTTTCAAGTACTCAAATGCATCCTTGGGCAGTGGCTTGGTGAAGATATTGGCTAATTGTTCCTTAGATTGCACATACTCAAGTATCACCTCCTTTTCTTGAACTTGTTCTCTCAAATAATGATACTTGATGGCAATATGCTTTGTCTTAGCATGCATGAATAGATTCTTGGAAATGTTTATTGCACTTGTATTATCACAATAGATAATTACTAGTTCAATAATTTTCATATGCATACCTTCCAGTAACTATTTGATCCATGCAATATTTGAGCAGTTTGAAGCAAAAAAAATATACTCTGCTTCTATAGTATTTTTAGAGCTACATCATTGCTTCTTGCTGATCCATGTGACAAGTCTGTCACCCATAAATAATGCTCCTCCAGTTGTCCTCTTTCGGTCATCAATATTTCCAGCCCAATCAGCATCGGTTAAGACCTTAAGTTCCAGTTTCCCTTCTCTTCTATACCATAAGCCATATTGCTTGGTATTCTTCAGATATCTTAGGATTCTTTTCATAGCAATCATATGTGATTCCTTGGGATTAGCAAAACATATTGCAACTATTCCTACTGCATGTGAAATATCTGGTCTAGTATGTATACATGAGTTTTCCAATCATTGATCTATACAAAGTCTAATTTACCTCTGATGACTTGTCCTCCTTTGTCAGCTTACATCCAGTTGCCATCGGTGTTCCAACTAGTTTGGAATCTTCCATCTTGAATATTTTCAGCACTTCCTTGATGTATTTGGATTGTGTAATGAAAATACCTTCATCTTGTTGCATGATCTGTAGACCAAGAAAAAACTAGATCTCTCCAAACATAGACATCTCAAAATATTTGCTCATTTCATTTGCTAATGGTTTGCATAGCATATCATTGCCTCCAAATACGATGTCATCAACAAATATCTCAGCAATCAAAATGTACTTAGCATCAATATCTTCCTTCAAGTAAAGATTACTATTTTCACTAGTCCTTACAAATCCAATACTTATAAGATAGGAATGAAGTCCTTCATACCAGGCTTGGGGTGCTTGTTTTAATCCATACAAGGCTTTGTGTAGTCTACATACCATGTTCATCTTGTCTGGATCAATAAACCCTTCTGGTTACCCAATGCATACCTCTTCTTCAAGTATTCCATTTAGGAATGCAGACTTGACATCCATTTGGTTTACCTTGAATCCTTTACATGCAGCATAAGAAAGTAATATTCTCACTCCTTCTAGCCTAGCAACGGGTGCAAAGGTCTCTCCATAGTCAACCCCTTCTTCTTGTGCATACCCCTTGCATACTAGTCTTGCTTTGTTTTTGGTGACTTCTCCATTCTCATTCAGTTTATTCCTGAATATCCATTTTGTATTGATGATATTCTTGTCATGTCCATGTCTTATTTTTCTCAATCTTCTCAATTTCCTCATTTATAGCACTAATCCATTCATTATTATCAAGTGCAACATTGACAAATTTTGGCTCATAATCACAAATAAGACATCTTGTGTTTAGAGACTTACTTTTGGTTCTCATACCAACCTTCTTATCTCTATGATCTGGTTCTGTGGATGGTTCCTTCTAACATATCTAGAAAGTACAAGTCTAATTCTTTTTCTATCATCTTGATCATCATTTTTTCCTTCATTCTAATCTCCATCGCTTGGTACATCATCTTAAGCAATATCCTGATTTTTGGCATTTGCAGCTTGATGCTCGGGTGCAATAATTTGTTGCTCGGGAGATATACATTATTTCTCAGGTAGAGTATCAGGTTTTGCATTGTAGACAAACATGTTCTAGTCCTCTAGTTTTTTTGTGCTTTCCTTTTCATTCTTCTCTGCAAATTCGTCTATCTTTACATTTTCACTTTCAACAATTTTGTTAGAGGCTTTATTGAGACATTTATAAGCCTTTCTCTTGGTGGAATACCCTAGAAAGATTTCTTCATCACTTTTGGAGTCAAGCTTTCCATTTCTACCATCCTTTAAGATATAACATTGACTACCAAAATTTTTGAAGTAACTTACATTGGGTGTGTAACCATACCGTAGCTCATAAGGTGTCTTCTTGGTGTCTTTCTTCAAATATACTCTGTTCCATGTGCAAAAAATAGTACTAACAGCTTCCCTCCAAAAGATTTGGGTGATTCCTTTCTCTATCATCAATGTCCTTGCGCAATCAACAATGGATCTGTTCCTTCTTTCATCAATTCCATTTTTCTATGGTGTTCTTGGTACAAAGACCTGTCTTTTGATTCCATGCTCATTACAAAAGTTAGTGAATTCATCTGAAATAAATTCCCCTCCTCTATCTAACCTTAAGAATTTCAATTCCTTACCACTTTGTTTCTCTACCATTACTTTGTACCATTTAAACATCTTGAATGCTTTAGATTTATCTTTTAGAAACATTACTGTCATCATTCTAGACTAATCATCAACAAAGAGAATAAAATATTTATCACCATAATAACTCTTTGTCCTCATTGGTCCACATAGATCAGTATGGACTAATTCTAGAATTGCATCAGATGTACGGGTTTTTCTTTTGAAACTAGACTTTGTCATCTTACCCTTTTGACAATTTTTGCACATGATATTGTCTGGCTTAATCATCGTCGGTAAGCCTCTTACATTTCTCTTTCTGCTTATTTTTATCATGTTGTCAAAGTTTACATGACACAATCTTTTGTGCCACAACCATATGTCTTCATTTTCCATTAAGAAAGTGGTGTTAGTATCATTCAGATAGAATAAGTTACCTTTTGTCTGCTCATTGGTACTAATCAGACTTCCTGATTTATTGAAGATCTTTGCCTTCTTATTTTCAAATGCTACTATGTGACCTAAATTATTCAACTAAGAAACACTCAATAGATTATAATTTAATCCTTTCACCCAATAATCATTTTCACATTTTATTAGGTTATTCAACATTATAGTTACTTTACCTTCAACTGGACAAGGTGTGTCATTGCCCATTCTTACTGAACCACCATTATAGTATTCAAAAGTCTCAAAATTTTGTTTGTCACTGGGTCATATGGTGAGTGCAACCACTATCTATGATCCAGACATCATTTTTGCTAACTTTAGATATGAGTGAAGTTTCTACATACCTTTCTTCATCATCATCTGAATCATCTTTTACTTCCACAAACACCATCTTGATGTCTTCATCAGATTCAGTGTCAGTATCTTCATCTTTGCATTTAGCTAGGTAACTAGCCTTCGTTCCTTCATCCTTGTAGTCTCGGGTATCTCTTCTTTCTGATTGTCGGTTGCTTCTTTCATCACCTCTATCATACTTCTTTTCAAATGACCTGTCATTACTTCTATCACGTTTTCTTCTGTTAGGACATCTTGCAGCAAAGTGTCCAATATCTTTACAATTAAAAAAAACAAGTGGTAATTTACCTTTGTATTTACCTTTGCCTCTCTGCATTCTTCTAGTCATAAGTGCTTTAATTTCATCAAGATATTCTTCTTCACTTTCACAATCACTATCTGTTCTCATAGTGTGTTTATGACTTTATTTACTTATTCTCAAAGAAGATTTGAATGCATAATCTATGTTTGGTAAGACACTATTATCAAAGTTGTTCATCTCAAATGAAATCAGTCTTTCAATCAAAATTTCTAGAGTAGCATTACTATTTTCTACCGCTCTCATTTCTTGTATGGCAGATACTCTAATAGCATAAGTAGGCAGTAAGGTTCTTAGAATTTTATGTACCACAGTATCTTCATCTAGTACACCTCCAACTCCTTGGATAGCATTGACTACCTCTTTGATTCTTGTGCTATACTGTGTGATGTTTTCACCTTCTTTCATTCTGAGATCATCAAACTTTCCTCTAAGGCTTTTTGCCTTGGCTCTTAGAACATTTTTATCACCACCATCTACAAGATTCAATTTGTCCCACATCTGGTTTGTAGTTTTGCATGCTTTGAAATCTTCAAATTCAGCATCGAAGAGTGAGGAAGCAAGCTCTATCATCATTCAGTTGTGCTCATGCTTCTCTCTCATTTGTTCAACTGTGGGTGATCCTGTGGGCAACACATATTTAGTATCTAAGTATTGAGTAACATCATTTCTAATACCTGATAGGTGGAGTCTTATTCTACTTTGCCATGAAGCAAAGTTGTCTTTGTTCAACTTGGGCACATCTCATCTGTTCATCTTGTGATCTTTAGCTTAGGTCTTGAAACCTTCCTTTTAAGAACACAAGCTCTGATACTAATTTTTAGTAATAAATGAGAGCGGGGGGTAAATCAGTGGCCTCAAAAATTAATCCTTAATTCAACCCTTCAAACTTAGTACCACAAATTATACCTCTAGTTATCTCTAGTCCTATAAGATGAATGCTTTGAAATACTTATATCAAATTACTACTTTTTGGAATGCTTTGTAAACCTTCTTCTATATGTTTACCGATAAGCAGTCTTTCTATTTACCAAAACATAGTAAATAACTAGTGTATACCAATCAATCTAGATTTACTTAAGTATAATGAAAAACAATAAAGTAATGACTCATAGACACATAACACATGGGTTTTTAATGTGGAAACCCTGTTAAGGGAAAAACCACTGGGATCAGTACCCCAAATTTTCACTCTTCTGAAGTGTGCTCGGTTAAGAGCCAGCCCTGTTAAAGGTTATAAACATACTATTAGGTGTGACCTTGTTAGAGGATTTAAAAGATAGTTTGTCACTTAGTATCTAGCATCTAATGCTACCATCCTTGATCAAACACTCACTTGGCTTGTCAATAGGTATCGGGCATATCCAATGCTACTTTCTATGATGAAGCTTTTTGATACTCCTTGGGATGTATCTCAATTACAAAAGACTTTTAAGTCATGCTCGGTTTAGAGACTTGATGTTTCAATGGTTAAAATGAAACAGTAAATTGATTTGTTCACATATACAACTTGAATTGCAGATTTTCAGATCTATTTTAAGTACATTACCTTTCTGATAAATATTATCAATTCAATACCTTTGCTCCACACTATACTACTCTGTGATGCTGTATCTCTGTTTGTCGGTGTCTGCAAAATTTAGCTCTTTCCTCAGCTTGATTGATTAGGTCTGAATGAATAATTTCTTCTCCTTCAGAATCTCTTCAACATCTATTCTCTTGTCACTCCCCTTCACCACCTTCATAATGAATTAGGTTGTCTCTTTATAGACATGATATCACCATTTCTAGGTTCTTGATTTTCTTGATCTTGGCATGATCCACAATTCTCGCCAATTAGATTTAAAGCAAAACTCCAATTTTATCTCGTTGAGATCTTCCTACCAACTGGACAAAGAAGCTTTAAATCCTTTACTTATCTCTGGCTTTATCTTGTCAATTAAAACAATGATAAGTATCAGTTAAGTCTATTTTTAGCTCTCGACAACTAAGCATTTTGTCATTTCTAAACTCTCTGTTCTATCAGTCAATACTTCAGTTAGTCATCGGTGATAACTGACTTTTTTGTTGGTGTGACTTCAGTTGTCTTTGGGATCTCCATCCGTCGGGAAACACTGTAATTCTGTCCATTGGGTTACAATGTGCTTTGCTCATCAGGAAACACTATGACTTTGCTCATCGGTAATGCTATGCATTTTCTCATCGGGTAACATTGTGACTTTTTCTCTTTTACTCTGTCCCTCGGTGTGCACTCCGTCGGTGTATACAGTCACTTTGTGAATACTTGACTTATATGCATTACTGATAGCATAGCCCCTGATTCATCGGTTCCTTGAAGTCTTTAGCAATATGTCCATGACCATTACAGATTATATCAAGTTGACATAAATGACAATACAATACATTAACTGATTTAATGTCTTGCATAAACTTTCTTATGTATCTATGATCATTAACTTAACATCTTCAAACATTCAATCAGTTATAATTCATCAACAACTGCTAGAATAATTAATGATAGGTGATAGATGATTTGAATGTCTTGTCAAATATCTGATGTATCTTGTGGTGTGGTCATAGGATATGGTGATCAAAAGTGTTCAAATGCTACAGTTGCAATCACAACTACTTTGAGTGACTGGTGAGAAGGATAAGTGATTGGTGAGATGAGACAATGTTACTCAGCAAGTTAAGTGTTTGTGTTCTTGAGCTATCGATGACAGTTCTTGTATCGATGATTGATATCAATGTGATGATGATTAACAATGAATGATTCATGATATGATGTCATGTATTCATGATTGGAGGTGATGATATAGAATCACATTGTTCAATGTTATCACATGGAGAAGATGTCAAAAATAATAGTCCACCAAGACAACCGAGAGGGGCGGTGAATAAGTTGTGAGCCAAAATATTAAAATTTAAACTTTATAAACCAAATCCTTAATGTGAATGTGAACACATCAAATACAACACCATAACACAAGAAATTGTTTTTGAGGAAACCCTATTAAGGGAAAAATCCCGGTGGGAGTTAGCACCCACAAATAATGTATTGAAAGTATAGTATCTATTTTAGGAGATTTAGCCCTATTAGGAGCTGATTATTACATATAATACACAGCCCATGTTAAATGAAAAACCTTGTTAGGATTCAAGAGAAACAAGAGGCTCACTGCCCAAATGAGAAGGCTAAATCCACCTTTGGACTCACTATGCAAAATACTTATAGAGAGATATACAATAACTAGTGAACTGACTGATAGAAACTTTCTTTGCTTAAAAATTTCCATTGAAATTCATCACAATCACTATTTATACTATACATCCAACATACTTCACAACTACAATCTCGGAGCTTCCACAACACACTTCCATTTTACCTCACCAAGAAACAACTTTCATTTATACAAGATTACAATAAATAATTAGGTCGGCCTGTTAAGAATTCCCAAATGCACAAAAAATTATATAGACCCTTGCTAAGATACAAACGGTGCCTTACACAACTAAACATAAATTATATTTCAATAATTGTACTCCAAGATCCGTAATCCACTCTCGCCATCCTCTAAACACTTTACACCATTGTAGTCGACCACGAATAGATATTTGCAAGATCACACACTTAAACTGATGTCATCAAGAATGAAGAAACCCAAGAATCAAAAGTGAAATTATCCAACATGTCCTATACCACACCTTAATCTTGCAAATCATAACTTGTGCTCTCATCAAAGTTATCCCCAAAACTTAGAGACTAACTCTGTCATAATTCTCTGCCACTATTCTGTAACCATTTTTCACCAAAATAAATATAATTTATGCCAATACTAAGATCAAGCCAAGCGACCTTATATATAGTATCACTTCCCATCCTTGTATATATCTCCATGCTCGCATGTGCTAAAATCCCATATAATGTCTATACACTACTGTTAGTCTTGTCTGTACGAATGATAACTAGTCTATCTGAGACTTCTGATGAAACTATCTGAAACATATGTTGACATAAATGACAAAACATGAATGTAAAAACCTCTAACATAACCAATTCCAACAATATTCCCCTTTTGAATTGATGAAAATATATGTGAAAATACATCAACCCAAGACCGTCCTTTTTAATATAATCTTCTCAATATTCTCTTTACAATTACCCCTAAAACTATAGGGATTTTCTACCTGTATCTCTCCCCCTTTGAAATCAATGGAAAAGGGTTTCATATTTCTCATCCTTATTTGTCTATCCCACCTCTTCAAGGTGTATCTTTTTCAAATATTCATGCCTACAACAACCAGGTGCTTGATCACAAAAATATGCTCTGATATGTTTTGTGATCACTCCCCCCGAGGAGTGCATCCAAGCATCGTGTCCAAAAATTTATATAGCTCTGATAGATAATGGAATGACACATTTATGCATCATTTAGTTCTCAAAAGGAGGGATTCCCACCCCAAGAATACCTCTAAGATACTCAAAGGCATCTTTTGACAAATATTTTGTGAATATATATGCTATTTTCTCCTTTGTACTAATGTACTCAAATCTGACTTCCTTTTCTAAAACCTTGTCTCTTAAGAAGTGATATTTGATTGAAATGTGTTTGGTCTTTGAACACATAACAAGATTCTTTGACATATTCACTGTTCTTGTATTGTCACAATGTATAACCACTGGCTCTTGAAAAGTAATCTCAATGTCCTTCAACATCTACTTAATCCACACAATTTGTGCACAATTTATAGCAACAACAACATACTCTGATTCAATAGTAGACTAAGGTATACAATCCCACTTCTTACTTAACCATGAAACCAACCTCTTTCCAAGAATAAATGCACCACCACTTGTTCTCTTTTTGTCATCAACACTTCCTGCCCAATCAACATTAGTATAAGTACACAAAGTAAAATTACCAGAGTTTCCATACCAAAATTCATATTCCAATGTTCCTTTCAAATACCTAAATATCCTCTTAACTATAGAAAGATGAGTCTCTTTAGGATCTTCTTGGAGCCTTGCAACAATCCCAACTGGATTAGCAATGTCTGGTCTAGTGTGAGTTAGATATTGTAATCCTCCAATCATGGATCTGTACTTTGTCTAAAAAAAGATGAGATTCATCAGTAGTAGTAAGCTTTCAACCAGTAACCATAGGTGTTCCAACAGGTTTACAATCTTCCATTCCAAAATTTTTCAACAATTCCTTAAGATACTTGGGTTGAGAGATGAAAATAACATGTTTGTCTTGAGTAGTTTTCAAACTAAGGAAGAACTTCATTTCACCAATCATAGACATTTAAAATTTATTTTTCATTTCCTCAGAAAACTTCTTACTCATTTCATCATTGCCTCCAAAAATAATATCATGTACAAAGGCTTTCAACAATAAAAATTCCATCTTCACTAGTTCTCAAATACAAATTACTATCTGCACTACCTTTTTTGAAACCAATGTGTAGTTAATACCTATCTAACTAAGCATAGCATACTCTAGGTGTTTGTTTCAGACCATACAATTCCTTGTTCAACTTGTAAACCGCGTCTTCATCATTGGTCAAAGGGAATACACCAGGCTGCTCAATGTATACTTCTTCCTCTAGATCTCCATTCAGGAATGAAGATTTCACATCCATCTGATATACCTTAAAGTTCTTATGTGCTGCATAAAAAAGAAATAATCTTACTACTTCTAATATCACAATAGGAGAAATTTTTTCTTCAAAGTCTATGCCTTCTTGTTGTGAGTAGCCTTTACAAACTAGTTTAGATTTATTCCTTACAACTATACCTTCTTCATTCATTTTATTTTTGAAAACCCATTTAGTCCCTATAAAATTCTTGTCATTAGGTCTAGGAACCAATTCCCAAGTGTTTTATATCTCAATTTGATCCAATTCTTCTTGCATTTCTTTTGTCCAAGATTAATCTCTACATGCCTCATTAGTAGTTTTTGGTTCTACTTGTGAAATCAAAAAAATATTACTTCTCATTCTAGATATTGTCATCATTCCTTTATTTGCATCATACATTGGTGTCTTTTGAGTCTCAATAGGATCATTCAAGCATAACTTAATTTCATTGTCAACTTCAAGACTTTCCTCTTGACTTAAAATTGTCTCCATATTTTTTAAAATCTAATTACAATCATACATTCTTTCTTGAATCTAAAACCTCTCATCAATTCTCACATTAGAACTTTCAACTATCTTCCTCAATCTTAGATTGAAAAATTTATGAGCCTTAATCTTAGTGGAATAACCAAGGACAATTCCTTCATCACTTCTAGCATCAAATTTTTCTATCTCACCATCACTTTTGATATAACATTTTCTACCAAATATTCTGAAGTATTTTACAGTATGAGCATTATTAAACCAAAGTTCATAAAGTGTCTTACTAGTACCTTCTTTGATATGAATTATATTTAAAGTGTAGACTATAGTACCAACAACTTCTCTCCAATGCACATGCGATACATTTCGTTCATGCAACATAGTCCTCACAACATCTAATATAGTTCTGTTTCTTTGCTCTGTAATCTCATTCTATTGTGATGTCCTAGGAGCTGATGTTTGTCTGTATATTCCATGATCTTCAAAGTAGTTATTAAACATTTATGATGTAAAATATCAACCTCTATTATACCTCAAACATTTTATCTTCCACCTGATTCATTTTGAACTTTTTCTTTGAAAATCTTAAACTTATCAAAAGCTTTAGAATTTTATTTAAGAAATGCAACCCACATCATCCTAGAATAGTCATAAAAAAAGAGTCTAAAATACCTTTCTCCATAGTATTCTCTTGTTCTTGTAGGACCATAGAGATCTGAATGCACCAGATCCAACTTCCCCTTTGATGAGTAAGAGTTTATCTGAAAACTTCTATTTTTTTCCCATCGCACACTCTCTATACATGGTGTTAGAGAGCTGCACAAATTTTGGTAAATATTTGACTGCATTTGTCATACTTGCTTTCATAATGTTATAAAAATTTATATGAAAAAAAATTCTATGCCATAACCAACTGTCATCAACCTTTGCAACAAAACAAGTAGTATTTGTAGTATTCAATTCAAACACATTACCTCTTGACTTGTTACCTGATGCAATTAAATATCCTGAATGACTTCGGATAGTCATTTCCCACCATTGACCTTGAAATGATATCCCTTGTCTATAAGCTATCCAACACTCAACAAGTTGTGCTTAAGTCCATCAACAATCAATACATCATCAGCATTAGTTTTACCATCAAGATGAATTGAGTCTACTCCAATGATTAATTTTGGAGTGTTATCGCCAAATATGACTACAACACCATCATATTTATTTAGCTAAAAAACTTACTTTTATCATCAGTCATATGATGTGAACAACCACTATCTCTGACCCATTCAAATTTCTTTTCAACATGAAAAACTTGGGCTCTTTGTTCATGAATAGGCTCATCATCCTTAATAGCAATAAATCCAATTTCATCATAATCCACAACATCATCATTAGACACACCTTCACTAGCATAATAAGATTCCTTTTCTTTAGGATAATATGGTCTATGAAACTTAGGTTTATGTTTGGGATCCCTTGTGGGACATCTAGATGCAAGATGACCAATCTTATTACATGAAAAACACTTCAGGGGTAACTTCCCTTCAAATTTACCCTTACCTATCTTTTCTGTTCTTGTGATCAAAGCCACAAGTTCATCTAGTTTCCTTTCCTCTTCAACTATCTTTTCCCAATCATCAACATATTCACCAAGTTCATCATACCTGTTACCTCTGCTGGTGCTCGCAAGACTTGATACAATACTATTGTCATTATGAAAATTTGTCTTAAAAGAAGATTCCACCTTAGGTAATGTATCTCCCAGCTTTGCGGCCTCAAAGGTGGTCAATTTAGCAATCAATACCTCTCTATTGATGTTCGCTGACAAAGGTATGATCTCTTCTATCGCTTGCACTTTAGTTTTGTAGACAGGTGTCAAAGATTTGAGAATCTTTGTGATCACTTCTTCTTCAGTATATGTGCCTACAGAGTTTCTAATCCCTATAACAACCTTTATAACCCTCTGTACATATGCTCTGACATTCTCATCATCTCACATTCTTAAACTTTCCATCTTAGTCATCCAATTCTGCAACTTTTCCTACTTGGTAAACTTATCTCCTTCATAAAGTGCCTCTAGTCTTGTCTAGATTTTGTGTGTAGAATCCAAGTCTTTAACCTTTGTGAGTTCACCCTCAGAGAGTGCGCTGATCAATGCCTCTCTTGCAACCATATTAAAACTAAATAACTTCTTTCCATTTTCATTCACTTTATCTAATTCATCTGTAGGATTGATATGCTAATCCTTCTTAGTAATCATCTAGTAATCAATCCCTAAACATAGTAGGCATGTTCTCATCTTGTTCTTGCAACTATCAAAATTTTCAAGATCAAAATTCAAACTCTCCTTCCTATATAACACCATCTTCAGGATCACCTCAAGATGTTAAGCTTTCTCTCAAAAGACCACAAGATCTGACACCAACTGTTAGCAATAATAGTACACCAACACAACTGAGAGGGCGGGGGGGGGGGGGGATTCAATTATAAAATATCAAACCTTAAAATTTATAAACCAATTAATTAATGCAAATATGAAAACATCAAATACAAACCATAACACAAGCAATTGTTTTCGAGAAAATTCTGTTAAGGGAAAAACCCCAGTGGGAATTAGCACCCACAAATAATGATTAAAAGTATAGTATCCATGTTAGGAGATTTATCCTTGTTAGGAGATGATTATTACATAGAGTAAACCATCCCTATTAAAGGACAAAACCTGTTAGGAGTCAAGAGCTACAAGAGGATCACTACCCAAGCACACTTCCCAAATGAGAAGGCTAAATCCACCTTCTGGACTCACTGTGCGAAATACATATAGAAAGATATACAATAACCAGTAAACTGACTGATAGCAACTTTCTTTTCTTAAATAGTTCAAATGAAGTTCATCAAAATCACTATCTCTTCTCTACATCCATTATACTTCACAATTACAAGATCGCAACTTCCACAAAACACTTCCATTTGACCTCACCAAGAAACAACTTTCCTTTATACAAGTTTACAATAAAAAATTAGTTTGACCTGTTAAGACTTCCCCAATGCACAAAAAAATTATATATACCCTTACTAAGATAAAAATGGTACCTTACACAAGTAAAGATCAATTACAACTCAAGAATTATACTCTAAGATCTATAATCTACGCTTGCAATCCTCTAAACATGATACACCACTGTTGTGGCTCACAAAAAAGATCTTTGTAAGACACTTTAGATGAAATCACCAAGAACTTATCAAACCAAGAATCAAAATTGACATTCTCCAACATGTCTACCACACCTTAAGCTCGCAAATCATAACTCGTTCTCACATCCAAGTTATCTCCAAAAATTAGAGACCAACTCTATCACTATTCTGTAACCAGTCTTCACCAAAACAACTATAATTTATGCGAATAGTAAGATTAAGACAGGTGACCTTAGATATAAGATTATTTCTCATCATTGTATACATCTCCATGCTCGCATGCACTAAAATCTTGTACAATGTCCATACACTACTGTCAGTCTTGTCTATGCCAGTGATAACCAATTTGTCAGAGACTTCTGATGAAACTATCTGAAACATATGTTCACATTAATGTGAAAACATGAATGTCAACAGCTATAATAGAACCAATTCCATCAAAATATTCTTGAGGAAGTTTGAGTATGATCAAAATGTGTTTAAATCTTTGGCTCAATTTCATATGTAAATCATTGTGTAGGCGGACACTGTCTTGAAAATATGTTTTGTGTATTTAATTTTGTTGTTTGGCGCATTGGATTTAAGGAGGATGCTTTGTAAATTCATTTTATGGTTTGATTAAGGCCGTGGAATTAACAGTTAATTATATAAGGGTTGAAGTTTTATGCAAAATGTGTTAATTGTGTGTTGTGTGAGTGTGTTTTAAGGTGCATGTTGCAATCAAGCCAGTGAAAAGTTAAGTATGTTCAGAAGAGATTGTGTGCTTCAGAGGATCTGATCAAGCAGATGTAGTGCTATTTTTTAGATCATTGTTGCTGTTGTTTTCTAATAGTTACATCAGTTGAAATCCCTTAACATGGTATATCCTAATTGATCTTTACTGTATATCCTCTAAAAGGTGACACATTAGCCTATGTTTTTAATTTCTCTAACAAGGATATTCTTAACAGGGTAAAGGTTCTAATAGGCCTAAGGTAAATACCTTAATTGGCTAGCACCTAACAGTGTTGTTGTAAACTTCTAATAGGGTTAAGCCCCTCACAGGGTGTACTTCATAACAACACATTATTTTAGTGGGTAGTTGATGCAGGAGCATCCTGGGGTAGTTGGCAATCCTACTCAACAAAAAAATATATTTGTTTTTGTTCTTTAGCTTATTTGGAGACTGATTCGTGAAGTACTATGTGGCTTGGGTTTCTGTCACTCGGACATTCTTGTTTGCTGGTGCTTGGGTTCTTTCACTCGGGCATGCTTGTTTTCTATTTCTTGGGTTCTGTCGCTCAGGCATGTCTTCTGATGCTCAAGTTTGGTTTACTGTTTCTCAGTGTGTTCTTTGCTTGAGTCACTCTATTGCTTAGTCATGCTTGGCCTGAGTGGTTTATTTTGGAGTTGGATTTGGTGGCTGACTTCTGCATTAGATTTCCATGATAGAGTTAATGACGGATCTCTCATTGGAGTTTGTGTGGACCTAAATCAGGCGGGTTTAATGACCGTTGCAACTGACTAGTGCATTTAATATTTGTTCATTGTGGATTGTAATGGCCAAATGACATTTAATTATTGTTTGTGGCAAGTTTGTATAAAAGGATTCTAGGTTGATGTAAGGGGCATGATAGGAGGGGAACAAGATAGAATAGTAAGCTAATAAGTTGAAAGTTTGTAAATTGTTATAGATAGTTGTAAGTGGGTAGATAGAGACTGCAGATTGCTTGGTGGCTTATGAGAAAAATTTTAGATCTAGTTTCTTCCACTTAGCTATAGGATAGATGGATAGAGTTGGATCCTGCAAGATCTGGTTGAATCTATTGATGTAATTGGTCCTAACTGGGAAGGCCTTACAACCCGTCATATTGCATGTAATTGGAATTTTGAATTAATATAAAGTTGATATTGAAATATATTGTGTTGTGTTGTTTCCACTATGTTCTTGTTGTTTGGCTGCAAGTTTGGACAGTCTATTCTTGGATCCTCCAAGCTTGACTACATCAAGTGGTATCAAAGTGAAGGTTGATCTGGTTCATTGCTTAGGGTTTTTGAAGATCTGGAGAGATTCCTCTAAGAAGATTGGACCCTAGGGCGATTGCATATCTTTCTAAGGAGGTGGAAGCAAGGATAATAGAAAGATTTAGATCTGAGATGGGGACAATGAAGAATGAAATCATAGAAGGTATCAGAAACATTGGATTATAGAGAGGCCCTAGAACAAATGTTGGTTATGAAGAAGCTTTTGAAGATCTTGAAGCTGCCATATCTAGTGGAGATGACATAAGTGATCGAATGGAAAGATCTAGAGGAGGAAAATGTGGTCAGTTGTAGAGATTTGAAGCTCGGTTGAGTACAAGTTATCGAATGGAGGTGTCCAATTTCTTAGGTACATTGAAGCCCGAAGATCTGATTGATTGGATCAGTGATTTGGAAGACTACTTTGAGCTGGAAGACATTGAAGATCCACTTAGAGTGAGATTTGTACAAACTAAGTTAAAAGGGCATGCTTCTCTATGGTGGAAAGAATTGCAGAGGGACCAAGAAGAAGAAGGTGAGATAAAGATCAATTGGTGGAGGTTGATGGTGGCAAAGCTAAAATCTAAGTTCATTCCTACTGACGATGAACTTGAGTTGTTTAAGAAATTATAGAATCTGAAATAGAAGGAGATGATTGTGGAAGATTATACCGAGGATTTCTACAAATTGACTATTCAGTCTGGACATAGAGAAATTTATAAAGAAAAGGTGGCAAGGTATGTTAATGGTTTGAAATTCAATATGCATGATGAGATTGGTATGTTGAAGATTGAATCTGTAGAGAATGCTTATCAATATGCACTGAAGGAAGAAGATAAGTTGAAGAGAAGACAATATGGTAATTCTCGAGGGAAGGAGAAGCAGGAGCCGTCGGTAAAGGATAAACCAAAAGTTGAAGATGAACCGAAACCTGTTGAACCAAGGAGAAAGATAGGTAGAGGTGTATTCAGAGGTACTTGTTACAACTATGGAGAAGAAGGAAATTGGTCATTTGAATGTCCCCATGTAGATAAGAAGGCTGGTAGTCACCAAAATGCTATGGTGAATGAAATTTTTGAGAATGAACTTGAGGTGGAGGGTATGAATCTTTTGCTTAGGATAACATTGTTGTCCTCAAAGCAAGTTGATTCTTGTCAAAGAAAGAACTTTTTCAAGATTGTGTGCAAGTCTGGTGGTAAATGTTGTAAGGTGATTGTTGATGGAGGGAGTACTGACAACCTAGTTGTTAAGGAGATGGTTCAGAAACTTGGTATGAAAATATTGAGACATCCTTGTACTTATAGGATAAGTTGGTTACAAGCTGGTCATGTAGTAGAAGTGAAAGAGAAGTGCATGGTGATTTTTTACATTGGTACTTATAAAGATGAAGTATTATGTGACATTGTGGAGATGAGTTCTTGTCATGTTTTACTCGGTAGACCTTGGAAGCATGATAGAGAGGCTATTCATGACTGTAAAATAAATCTAATTACTATCCTGAAAGATGGAAATAAGTCTATTTTGATTCCTTTGAAAGATGAAGGTGAAGGAAGGAGGAACTTGAGCATTGGTTGCAGATCTGAAATGGTTGCAGTAGATGGTGCAGACATAAGTGTGCATAGATGTGAAGGTAAATCAACAAGTGCTAGTGGTAAAGGAAAGAAGAAGAAGAACCAAGGGAAGAGTGTGTTGGTTGAGGATTTAGAAGACTTGTATATCAAGAACCAGTTTGGGATCTATGTGCTAAATCCCAACAAATGTTCATCCAGCTTCTTAGAACATCTTTTCGCACCTGGGGTGTTTGATGCAGGAGCATCCTGGGGTAGTTGGCAATCCTGATCAACAAAAAAATACATTTTTTTTTGTTCTTTAGTTTTTTTTGAGATTGATCAGTGAAGTACTCTATTGCTTAGGTTTTTGTTGCTCAGACATGCTTGTTTGCTGGTGCTCGGGTTCTGTCACCCAGGCATGCTTGTTTTCTGTTGCTCGAGTTCTACCACTCGGGCATGTCTTCTGACACGCGAGTTTTGTTTACTATTTCTTGGGGTGTTCTTTTACCAAGTCACTATATTGCTCGATCATGCTTGGACCAAGTGGTTTATTTTGGAGTTGGATTTGATGGCCGACTTCTGCATTGGATTTCCATGATGAAGTTAATGTTGGATCTCTCATTAGAGTTTGCGTGGACCTAAATCTGGTGGGTTTAATAAATGTTGCAGTCGACTAGTGCCTTTAATATTTGTTCATTATGGATTGTAATGGCCGACTAACATTTAATTATTGTTTGTGGCAAGATTGTATAAAATGAGTCTAGGTTGATGTTTTAAGGGACACGACATGAGGGGAAGAAGATAGAAGAGTAAGAAAATAAGTTGAAAGTTTGTAAATTGTTGCAGATAGTTGTAAGTGGGTAGATAGAGACTGCAGATTGCTTGGTGGCTTATGAGCACAAGTTCAGATCTGGTTTCTTCCACATAGCTATAGGGTAGATGGATAGAGTTGGATCATGCGAGATCTGGTTGAATCTATTGATGTAATTGGTCCTAAATGAGAAGGCATTACAACCCAACATGTTGCATGTAATTGGAATTCTAAATTAATATAAAGTTGATATTGAAATATCTTGTGTTGTGTTGATTCCCCTGTCTTCTTGTTGTTTGGCTGCAAGTTTGGACAGTCCATTCTTGGATCCTCCAAGCTTGACTGCATCAGTAGTAATCTCCACTGTGGTTTTTTCCCTATATGGATTTCCATGAGATAAATCTGTCATATTTTTGGATGATCTTGGATGCTTATTATTTTCATTTTATTCTATTAAGGTTAATCTTGTGAATGGTGATTAAAGTTTAAGTTATTGTAAATTTGGTTTATTTGGTAGATTACTGATTCACCCCCCTCTCAGTAATGTGATCTTAGGTCTAACATCATCATCAAATACAAAATTGCTAATTAATTTCTCTTTAAGAAAATATAATGATTCCTCTCATGGAATCTCATCAAGCATAGTATCTTCAAAACTGCTAAAAGGACTGTCAAAGATCTTTACAAGTTGATCATCTAATTCCATCTCAAGTGGCAATGTCTCAGGAGGTTGAAGTTGATGGTGAGTCATGCTACTTGCAATAACAGGTTTATCTAGAAATGTCATTGGAAATAATTCCTTTTGTACTTATTTCATGACATCTTTTAGCACCCCCAAAGAATATGGTGGTAATGCCATCTTGTATTACCTTGCCAAAATCCTCTCCATACTTGGATTCATCTGTGATAACTTGAAGTTCCATACTTAGCACATTCACTCGACTGTCTTCCTCTCTAAGGATGTTTGATTTTTATTGCAATTTATCCTTGAGAATATGTTCTTATAGCATGAAAAAAAGTTCACCAAGGATTTCCTCTTCTTTAAAATTGTGATGACTTTCTTGTAGTTTTTCATGCGTTTCCAATTGTTTATATTTTGTTGTCACCCTTTCCCTTCCTTGGATGTAACCAACTGCTTCCTTGATTTTGTTTTCAATATCTTTCCCTTGTGAAATAATCCATGAAAATTTGTCTTCCTCTTGATTTCCTTGTTCATTAGGCTCAACCATGCTACCATGCAACTTTCTCTCCTTGGATGGTGATGTAACATGCTCATCATTTGATGTCCTACTTGAAAGTTGAATTCCATCCACATTTTCATCCTTTGACAGTTCTTCATACCACCCCATTTGAAACTTGAATAGGTTGATGGTATCTTGACACGATGGACATGTAAAATTTGAATGTAACAGGTCATGTACACTACACCATGAACGTTAGCAAGTATTTCTTCCCTATCTGATGGGAAATAAAAAAGAGGGGGTCCCTAATTGCAATGGGGTGATGGTGTGAAAACATCACAACAAGCACCTTGGGGGAGACATAATCAAACTATAAAGAGTTATTAGAGGAATAGTCAGAAGCTAGGACAATCAAATGATCATCATTTGTGTCTTTCCACCAAGTGGTAACACCTTTTTGATGTGAGAGAAAAATCCATAGCTAGATGAACCATAGAGAAGCACTACCTACATCAAAATGGGGGGTCCTCAAAATCAAGCAATTGGGTCCAAGGCCCATCCCTAACCATAAGAACTACATCCCTCGATGTCAACCAGAATGAGAGTAAAGGTAGAGTTACTCATTGCAGCCATAGCCTCATCCACCTTTAAGAAACGACCAATAGAGTTGCCAATGGCCTCAAAGCAAGAATTCTCCCAAAAATGAAGGCAGAGATTGGGAAGATGAACCCACACTGAATGCACACTAATTAGTTTAGGAAGAGGGTTAAAGAAGACTGTCCAAGGTTTTTTAGAGCGAGTGGTTCCCCCAAACCCACAATTTTATCAATATAAAAATCACGTTCTTCCTCAGAAGTAAACGAAAAAATTAAAAAAACCTTTGCACAAGGGAAGAAATCAATGTTACAAGAGATAAATGATCACTAAGAATATGTTAACCAATGATGCATATTCAGAAGAGAGGGATAGAAACCAGTAAATCTATACCAACCCACAAAGTTGGTAAAATTTCACATTATCCACCACATCTAGGCCAGAAACCACCACAAGGGAGGTCTTTGCACAAGCAATGAGATGATTTTTTGCCTTTGGAGCTGTGGAAACACATTTGGAAGCCCGAGCATAGATTCACCCACCAAAAACAATAGTATTTGGAAGGGAAGCCCAAACCCTCACAAACTCAATAGTAGAAACCCCACCACCACTCGACCCAAGAAGAGTTTCTGAGACTCCCAAAAGCAGAGGACCAGGAACACCCAACCCAAGGAGGGGCCTATTTGTAGCTCCAACTAGTGTAGAAGAGGGATCAATCGAAGCCCCACCACAGTAAAAATGCAAGGGAAGATACAAAAGACCTGGGAAAATTTGAAAAGCTTGTCGAGCGAGAACCGTTGACAATGAAAATGTCCATCACAACTTCCCTTTTTTTTTTGGTTAGTTTTTAGATGAAATTCATGGGAATTAGTTGGTAGTACTTGTAATTAGTTATTTGGTTGGATGGATTTTTTTATGAATCTCATTCCATAAATATGTAGTTTGATCAATAATTTCGAAATAAAGAAGTTTCCTCTAAGTTCTTCAATTATAAGTGCATTTTTTTTTGATGATCTGCAGATCATCCTTTAAGACTTTAAATGTTTGTAATTTTGTGACACCTTCAATTGGTATTAGAGGATAAGGAAATATAAAATTAGTATGTTTGCAGTGGAGAAGTTTTAAAAGAACACTAATTAGGAGAGAAGGGAGTTTCTTAGAAGATCAGAAGACCACTCTAAAGGTAAGTTTTATTGTTGTTTGTTATTCATGTTGCTACATGAGATAGCAAGAAGTATTTTTTTTCATATAAAAATAGAGCATGAATATTTTAAGGATAAACACTTTTTGATTTTGTTGTAAAAAAAGTATTCTTGGTTTATTTTACAAAGGAAATGAAAAGGGTCACATATTTAAATAGATTGTTTTCTGTAAAGCAAGTGTATAGTTTTGATATTGTCAAAATTTATGTTTGAGTGAAGAATTTATTTTGTGAATAACAATGTGGGTTAAGTGTTGCTAAATTTTTTGTTGTATTTACTTGTGATGACAAATATTGCTAGTAAATCGGGGTTATTAATTCCTATTTTTGATCGAACAAATTTTTCTTATTGAAGTATAAGAATGTAGACTTTTATGACATATAAAGATTTGTGGGATGTTGTATGTGGTATATGTGGTCTTTGACTTGATACACAAAACACTCAATAAACCATTATCTCAAGGGGTTAATAATCATTAAACCCAAATGTAACTTCTTATAACTACCCTTGAATGCAGTTTATTTCTTCCTAGTTGAAGCGAGTTTGATTCTTGGAGGATGCTCATCAGATTGACATTTAGAATCAGTGACTAGATGACTCCAAAATGGAAGATTCAAGAGATGGGCATGATGCATGAACTTTCATACTTTGCCGTCAAAATCATAGAAATGAAATGCATGAGAAAACTAATCTAAATGCATATTAACCATGAAGGAAAATAAGCAAGAATGCAATTACAGACCAAAGGAATTGAAACTAAAAATTTAGGTTAGAGCTAAATGCATCAACTAAGCTACAATGAAAATGGAGGGTAGAACATGATCAAAACCTAGAAGGAAAATAATATTATAACTTTTCTTCTCCAAATTGCCTCTCTTTGAGAAAGGGGAGCTATCCCTTTTATAGTAAATTCCTCTAAATGAATGGCCAAGATTGATCCATGAAGAGAGGTTGAGATGCATTTCCCTTCAATCCATGTGGGCTTGATCGGAGTGAAAGACCATTCATTGATCAACCTTGCACTTGTTTAAAGGGAGAATGAGACAAATTTGGTAATTATCCACTTTCAATTACTTTTTATTTGAATTTTGTGTGCTCACACATGTGTGAGAATGTGTGAATGGGTTCATTTAATTAGAAGTTTCAAGACTTTTAATTAAATTCTATAGTTTAATAAATTAAATGATTTAAGATTTGATTCAAAAAGTTATATTTAATTATGCAAGCAGGTTTGATTAAATGCTCCCATAACTAGGGACTAGCGATAAATGCCTTTGATTTAGGATTTTTAAGGCCAATTAATCAAAATACGGGCTATGGGTTTGCTAGACCAATTTTAGGTGATTACATTTTCCCCTCTTTGAATTGATGTGTGCGAAACATGTTGATTCAAAGAAATTTTAATGAAAGATCAGGGAAATAGCTTAAGGTGAAGTGATGAAACTATCACATAGATCATAATTACTAGATATTCAGTTTAGATCTACTTATCCTCTGACCATGCAATTAGTGAGGATTCTCTCAGGTGCACAAAGGTCATCTTGGTGAGTGCGGAATTGGTTGGCTACTCTAGATCCCAGATATCCGTGTGAACCACAGATTACTCACAACCTTGGTGCCTTGGTAGAATGATTCCATAGTGAGCATAACATGTTTCATTTTCCTATTGGGGAGATGAACATTACTCCTTAGGGTATCCATAGGATCCTCTAGATTCCATTTGCTCGAGAGCGTGTGGAGTTTGACACAGCTCCATGACTTGGCATTCAGGCCCTCATCTGAGTTTTTCATGATCATACTATTCTAGATCGAGCGATCACCTGGGATGACATGGTGAATAGATATGGTGCACAATATAGTCTTCCTTGCATCATGGCAGGGTTAATAGGGTGTTTTATTATGGTGGACAAGAGTCAGCAGGGATTTCTCTGTGGTTGGGGTCAAGTTCTGAGAGACTTGGTGCCAGACCAGAGTAGTTAGGATAGGGTCAGTTCCTCCTCACATAGATGTATCATGAGATGCACAAGGTTGTGTTTCGCAGTGCCAGGGGTACAGATGTAGGTGTACTAGTTTTGTAGGTGTGGGCATGGTAGCACCTTCCCATTTGTAGGAACATGACAGATGATCCATGATAAGGTGGTCAACCTTTTGTATATAGGTATTCAAGTCTTCTTACTCATTCCCACTTAGGGAAGATAGATTAATGGTGGCATTAGCTAGACAACCTTAGTGTGGTGGTCTGGAGGCCTTACAGAGGTATCGAGTCTTGGGCCGATTGAAGTGATAAGATGAGATATTTTTTTGTTTCACGCCCTTTGATTGGGAGGACTTAATCTATTATTGAAAGGTTTTCCCTTTCTCGAGTACTATTTTTCCCTTTCTCAGGTACTGAGGCAGTATGGGCAACCTCAGAGCATCTCTCGAGAGTTCACATCCTATTCTTTCTTTGTGGATGAGGAGCGACGAGGGTGGGATCCTAGGTTATCTCCCACTTTTTTCTTACATGAGCTTATTCGGTTGTGGCAACCATCTTGGGATTACCTAGAGGATGTGGTTGATGCAGGAGTCACACCACAATATAGATATTGTTAGAAACAATGAGGGGGGGGGGGTGAATCGGTGTTTGTCTATTAATTATAATTCAACAACTTTAAACTTGAATCAAATAGATAAAAAATGAAGCATAACATAATAACTCATAACACAAGATATGATTATGGGGAAACCTTGATCAGAGGAAAACCCTGGTGGGAATTAGTACCCACAAATGATTGTACTAGTATAATGAACCTGTTAAAGTTCCTTTTCCCTGTTAGGAGCAGTCTTTACAATTCAAGTACAATGACCCTATTAGGAGTCTTTACAAAAACCCTGTTAGAGGTGGTTGGATCACTGCCATAGCTCACTTCTCAATAAGATGAAGGCTACAACCTTAAGTCAATTGATATACACTATATCAAAAATGAACTGCTGTAATAACATTGTTGTCTGATCAGTTCTGTTTATTCGCTGATGATTTAATCTCTTGTAGACTTCTACTTCATACTGGCTTGCTCATATTGATCTTTTGAATATCTTCTCTACTTCTTTTTCATCGACACATTAATACAAAAGTGCATGTCTAGTATATATACATGCCTGAATAGACGCGACTAAAAACAAGACCTTAGTCAGCCCAAAAACAAAATACACAACACTTCCAAAAAAATTGGATTAAGCGTGTTTACATGAATGATTAAGACATAATTAAAAACTTATTACATTAGGCGCATAGCCTTTACAAAACAAAATATTATACGCTAATCAAGAAACTGAGGTCGGTTCCATACTCTGTTTTCTGAACTGTTAGTGCACTTAATCTTCCTGTAACTTCTCTGTACTATCATTCCATACCATGCGTACATAGGGTAAGATTAAAAACATATCATAGAGCTTAGGTATGAACGTGCATATCTTGACTCGATCATACACATGTGCGCTGGTTCTCTGATCAACTGAATAACTCTGTACTGTTATGTTTTCTATACTTAGTCAATTTTTCTTTTCAAAGTTTATTGTCAAAACTTAATATGACTTTGTTGCCATAATGAAAACAAAAAATAAGTCATATACACTCAGATTGCCAACTTGCCAACAAAGATTACTTCAGTCACCACCCCTTCCCTAGAGTCACAAATCCAGTTGAGAGAGCTCCAAAAATTGATGGGGATGATGACCCTTAAAGAGAAGTAGGTGGGGGGGGCAGAGGGTTCCAACAGCTAGGGGAGCAGGAGGAGACCCAGGTGCCAGTTTGGTTGGAATAACTTAGGAAAGTTAAGTATTGAGAGGGAAGGGGTGAATCAGTACCCTTAAATCTTTTAAGCATAGAAGATGATTAATTAATGAGTTGAATACATTACATAATATGAACATAAAGTAAATAACTCAAATCATAATATTTTCAACACATAACACAATGATTTTTGGTCACGCATAAATCCTTTGTTAGAGGACAAAATTATGGTGGGGATGACACACACAAGTCTTCACTACTGCAGTATAAAGGTTGCCTAATTAGAGCTACAATTTAGCTACTTCTGATAGCTTACCCTGTTAAGAGTATTATGCTCGGTTAAGAGTATAAAAGACTTATTCAGTGTACCTTGTTAAAGGATTTAACAATCTCTAATCTAAGAGATGTACCCGATTAAAGTATTTACAAAGTATAAAGACCTGTTAGGGCCTACCCACAAATGGGATTTTTACTTCTCTAATTACAACAAAATTCAATACAAAATGTCTGATAAGAATGCATCTGTCAAATTATGTCCAGACTCATTTTGCTCAATAACTCTGTAAACTTATTCTGTACTCGGTAGCTTATTATTATAAGCTTTGCTTCATTCTACATATGTCTCCTTTTCTTCTATTTGCAACAACTTCATCAACTCTTCAACTTCACTGGTGGACCCACCTCATGATTATGTCCAATCATGCATTTGGAGTCCCAATGACTCAACTAATTCTTACCTTGAATTCTGTGCAACACTTCCTGCTCGGTGTCCAAATTCAATGTATCTAAATTCAAATAAAATGTTGGCTCTAGAATACTCGGTAACATACTTATGCTTACTCGGTAACTCTGAACTCTCTTTTCGGTGTCTATGAGTGCTGGGTAACTATCTTTGCATGACTCAGTATATGTAACTTGCTTGGTGCTTGATAACTACTTGGTGCTTGGTGGCTATCTCGATTGTCTTTACCGACTATGTCTCCTCCATCATATTGACTTACCTTCTTTGGTTACTTTCACCGAATATGACTTTTTAGAAAACTAATGACAAAAAAAATCTCTTTAGGAGTAACAACCTCCCCCTTTGACATTAGTTTGGCATTTTGAAAAAAAACTTCAAAGTCATCAAAATTTTCAAAACTTCAAAAAATGTTATGACTCCCCCTTTGATAATGCTCCTCAAAATTTTTATAATCATATCTCCCTTATGTATATCTTCCTTAAATACTTATATCTCCCTTATGTATATTCCCCTTTTTTTGACAAACATGCCAAAACAATACTTACTTAGTCTTATCTTTCAGAGATATCCTGTCAAAAATGTGTTTATACTTAGTCTTTGCATCAGCTAGGGCTACGTCCCATGTGTCCTTCAGTGTTTTCATAACAACAATCTATGTAGCAACATAAGTTTCCATACCAATAATAGTGTCCAATGAACTACAATCAGGGGTAGCAATGAAATCCTTGGATTTCTTCAAATGTTTTTGCATTGAATTCATGTGGGGAATAAGAGTTGTTTGCATCTCCAGGAGTTATATCCTTAGTGTGTGTTTTTCATTTCTTAGCTCTTTCTTCCTTCCCATTAACTATTTAACCTTTGAGTAATAGGCATGTAGAGATCCAGGCTTGGTTGAGATTCTCTTCAGTTGCTCGGTCAGCTCTTGTTCAATAGATTCCTCTTTCTCTTTGATATCCTTAATGAATTGTGAAATGGAACAAAATTGCTGAAATAGCAAAAAAAATATCACACAACTTATTCTCTATATAAATACATGTTGCAAAAAGAGATACCTTGTCTAGTGCAATGTTTTTCAGATTATTTTTGGTCACTTTAAGTTCTATTCTCTTCTGGTGAACTTTCATCATGTAGTCGATTGTATCTTTGTTCAGTGCTCACACTTGTTGAATTAGATCTGCCACTCAATTAAGAAGACTTACCTCCTTATTTATAGTAACATCCGGTACAAACTCTTGTAGTACTTCTTTGACATCTTCCAATACATCAATCCTCTTTTTCTTTTCTAATAATTTCTTTTGCATTGCCTTAAGTCTCACCAATTCTGCATACTTGGTCATTTCATCAGGCTCTATAATAGATAGGTCTACTTTGGGTATTATGATTGATTTCCTCAAATATATATGTTTCCTCTTCTTTGATTTCTTCTTCTTTGCTATCATACTATCACTAGTAGATAATTTTGTAGAAGGTGATGCCTTTAATGCATCAGGTGTGGTCTCTATTGCATCATGTACATTATCAACTTTCATTCTTCTTGCTTGTCTTTACTTTTAGTTATCAGTGACTCCTTTTTTTTTTGCTCTTTCTTTTATTTGGTCTTTTCTTCTATCTTCTGTTCTTCCTATGTATCCTTTTTATTGTCCTTTTCTTGATCCTTTGGAAGTTCACTAACCTATTCTTGTTGTAGTGTGGTGTTCTTGGTAGAAGGTGCCTGAGTGAACTCTTGTGTGTTGGGCTCGGTGGCCTTAGGATCCTCGGTTTCTCCTTGCTATTTTTCTTTAGGCAATTTGATGCCTTTCTCCCCTGTATCATTTGTAACATTAGTCATGCATATATCGACATCCAAATACTCATTGAATCATTCTAGCACTTCCTCTTATAGAGTTGCATTGGCATAATCATTAGCATCCATTTGTCCAGTGTTTGTTGCCTTTGCTAACATTACATCTTCATCTTTGGAAATTTCGGTGTCAGGGTTCTTCTTTGTAATATCTTCAATCAATATTTCATCTTTATTCAACTTAAGATCAATAGGATTGTCCTTACCTTGTTCTTCGATAGTTTGATATTTTCTTGTCTCATCTTCCATGTATATAGAAAAAATTTTGTCCATTGGACATCAGTCCAATTTTGTACTTTCTGTAACTTTCCAAGCATGATCCTTAAAGATCTGACTTTAATAAGAAAACAATTAGAGAAGTTCTTCATTGTATCATCTATCTCAGTTACAGACATTGTAGGTTGAGCTATAATTAGGTATCTCTCCCTCATTTGATTCTCAATATTTACTGCATACTTCCATCTAGCATCAATTTTATTAAATACAATTCAGTAGGTAGATGGTTAACAACTTCAATCGGTGTGAGCTTGAACTTGTACAAAGTGAAAACAACTGCCTCTTCTATCTTGGTTTTATCTTCTTGATTCTGGTTGTTATAATTCATATATCTAACTCCTACAATTCCTCCATTCTTCTTAAGTAACTCAAGTGAATCATCTAGAGTCATTTGTAAATGACCTGTCCTTATATTCTTATGTTTTCTTAGATCTTCAATGTCAGTCTCACTGTCTTCTTGTAACTTCATTTTTCTCCTTGTCTGAATTGTAGCTTTCTTACTTCTTACATAAGTTTTACCTTTTGGTTCTTTTGAGTTCCTTTTTTCTTTCAGTCTAACTATGGACCTTGTGTTCAGTCTGGTAGTTTTAGTACTTGGTGAGGCCTTCATTACTAGTGGCTTCTTTCCTTTTGTGTTAGAGGCTCTAGCCTCATCTACTTCTTCATCAACTTTGTGATCCTTTGACAACTTCTCAATCATTTTATCTCTCCTCCTTTGGGCTTTAGGTATTAAGATGCCTTATTTTATCTTTTCTTTAACCTCTTCATAAGTGCCATATTTGTTGGCTCTTCTGTCAACACGTTTTGCTAAAAAAATATCAATATATTCAGATTTAATGTCTATTTCCATCTTGTATCCCATAGGTTGTAGCGAGATACTCCTTGGATCAACTGCCTTGATAATGCAATTGTTAGTGTCCACTTAAAAACTAATAGTGTCACAATATTTCTCAACCAATTGGGGTGATATCTTGAACTTCTTATGCATCTTTGCTTGAAAATTAAAAAAGTAATCATTCATTATCATGTCAATATTTTCACCTAGACTCTAAATGTAATCATTTATTTGATATATGATAGGCTTCTCAGTACTCCATGTAACATCACCAATAGATGGGGAGAAATTTTGAAATTACAAAAATATGCATACTAGTAATGAGCCAAAATTCAAAGTGTTTGTCTTATATTTCCTTATGGTATTCATATTATCTTCTAATTATTTCAACAAAATCTCACAAATATCAATTTGCATGTTCTTCTTCACAATTTTTTATGCCAAATCTACAACTCCACATGATATGCTGTCAACTCTAGAGGATTGAAACACTTGATAGGATATGATATTACATGCAAATTTTGGCTTGGGGTCTTCAATAGTAGAAGTTTTCAAACCTCTCCCATCCCATTTTACCTTGGTCAATTCCCTCAATTTGTCTTATAGCCTTTGGCTTATCTCCAGTCAGGTAATCAATTACAATGTATAAAACATCTTTTGTTATGTTCACTGGCTGGTCAAGCCACATGAAATGGTCATGAACTCAGCTAAGAACCATTCTTATCCACTCTATTTTAAATACTTTCAAAATATTCAGGGCATGAGTCAAACCTTTTCTTTCCAAATGAATAGATTCATCCTTCAGCCTTTCGTTTGCACATAATTTCTGAAATGACGCATCAATCTCAGCTTCACATATATCCTCAACTTTACAATGGATGATTTATCGCACATATTCGATCAATATAACCCTTGGTGGAATCGATGTTAGAGCTCCCCTTTTATCAGGTTCAGCTGCCATCACTAGAGGTAATTTTTATTTAGGGTTCATAGGTTCAACATTCTCCACAATAATTGGATTCTTAAGCTTAGCTTGCGTTCTTTCCAATTTCTCTGCTAGATTCACTTAGGGTTTCACTTTTCTCAGCTTGGTTGTGCAAAAAAAACTAGGGCAACACCAAATGATATTCAAATGCACTCAAATGATCTTATAGTTTAGGAATACGATGTGGTCTATATATATAGATTTTTCTAGGTTTAGGGTTTCCAATGATCATAAAGTAACAATTAATGCTCTGTTGACTTACTTTACCAATTACCTTTACCATTTCCTTTCACTGAATGATACAAAATAAATTTTCCTTCCATCGAATAAATATGAAACATAAACACAACAATATGTATCCAAATGCATCTAAGTATGCTAATATGGATCTTTGCACATATACTAGGAACTGATTTAAGATTTAAAGATTTTCTTTTTAGTTCCTATACATACCTTATAATTGATTAGGTAGAGTTAGTTGCACCTGATCCAGAGGATGTGGTACCTTCAACTATCCCAAATGATGTTCCATCATCCATAGTATTTCTTCTCCATGTATGATTCCTTTGATCTCTCATTTATTCAACATTTAATTTTGATTTCTCGGATCTCTCTTCCTCAGTAGGAGCTTTGCCTCAATACCTGCACTCCTTGGCAAGGTGACCTAGCTTGTGACAATGGAAGCATTCCATTACAGGGTTTCTCTAAGATCTCCTATTGTTCCTGTCATGTAGTAACATGCAGTTTGCAACAATATGTCCATATCTTCCATACACTAAACATGATATCCTTGTATTCTAGTCCCATGGTATAGATGTACTATGTGAGTTACTATGCATATTTTGTCATTTTGGTACCCATTTTTCATTACTCCTTTGTGTTCTACATTCTTTAGATTTGTGACCATACTTTTTGCAAGTGCTGCAATAGCCATCAAACTTTGGCTTCCTTTTGTTGTTTACAGTTCTTGATTTGCATTCAAATGCTCGGTGCCCATACTTGTTGCAATTATAGAAATACCTATCAAAATTAGGTTAACTTGATGACTTACCCTTTTTTCTTCTGCATATATTTGCAATATGTCTAGGTTAGTAGTAGCAACTAGGCTTGTTTGACTTTGGTGGGGCAAAAGTGCATTGATTGCCCGCTTAGTTAGAGGACTCTCCTTTCTCAGTAGGTCTCTCACTATTGAATCTAAGTCTAGTTTTGTCTCTCTGTTATTTATAACCTTTAATCTATGCATACAATGATCTCATTACTTCTTCATTTCTCTTTAGTGCCTCATTGGCTTCTTTTTCAGATTCAAGTTCACTGGCCAGTCTTTGAACTTCACACTTCAGTTCTTGATTCTCAAATTCTTTCTCAGCTATTCTAGTCTTAGACTATCTTTTATCTTCTTCAACTATTCTCAATGCATCTTCAAATTCTCCCTTAGAGTGAAGTATCTCACTCATTCTTATTCCTTGTGCTTCTTGATCTTTCTTTTCTAAGTTCAGTTCCTCGGTGAGTGTCTTGTTCTTTTCCGTGAGCTATGCAATTATTGATTCAACTTCATCATTCAGACTACCTTCAAATTCTATCTAAAGAGTATTAACATGCTCTTATGTGGATTTTAGTTCACTACACAACTTCTTTCTCACTTTCAAGGACTTTTCTAACTTTCTTTTTAGATCTTCAATCACCTCTTGTGCATTTTCTAATTCAAACTCAAGACTCGATTTTCTTAGATTGCTTGTAACTTTCCATAGCCATGGTTGTTACTCTCAAGCAATTAAACCCTTTTATCAAGAGACAAGCTCTGATACTATTTGGTGGAATAACTTAGGAAAGTTAAGTATTGAGAGGGGAGGGGCGAATCTGTACCCTTAAATCTTTTAAGCATACAAGATGATAAATTATTGAGTTGAATATATTGCATAATATGAACATAAAGTAAATAACTCAAATCATATTATTTTCAACGCATAACATAATGATTTTTGGTCATGCAAAAACCCATTTTTAGAGGAAAAAAATGTAGTGGGGATGGTACCCACAATCCTTCACTACTGCAGTATAAAGGTTGCTCGATTAGAGGTAAAATTTAGCTACTTCTGATAGCTTACACAGTTAAGAGTATTATGCTAGGTTAAGAGTACAAAAGACTTATTCAGTCTACCCTATTAAAGGATTTAACAATCTCTAATCTAAGTGATGCATGAGCATCTTAGGTTCTTGGCAATCCTTTATCAACCAAAAATATGTTTTCTTTGGTTCGGTAGCTTGTTGGAGATTGTTCAGAGAAGTTCTTGGTAACTTCTTTGGCTTGGTCAGTTTAAGATTTGTTGGTTCACTACTTGGGCTTGGTTATTTTTTCTATCTGGATTTACTGACGGCTCTTGGTAGATGTTTTTGGCTACTCGATGGTTTTCACCGACTGGTTTCTGTGTGTTAGGAACCTGTGTGTTCCTTCTGTTTATTTGGTTAGTGTAGTGTTGTTGGACGCATATGCTTTGTAAGTCGTCCCGTGAGTATATTTTATTATCCCACATGCATAGGTAGTATTACTTTTC
>MU228002.1:655887-673917 GCA_018584345.1 Thuja plicata | reverse complement strand
CTTGCTCAAAGGAGGTTACCCCCTCGAAGTGGCCCACGATCAATAGATTCATTTTGCATTCTGCTATTGCTCTATATTCTGTGATTTCGTGCATTCTCACCATATTGCTGTAAGGAGGTTCCTCTCACTGTGCTTGGTTAGCTTTCTCACCGAGTTGTGGTTTATGATGTTGGATCTTCTGGTCAACTTCTGCATTTAAATTTTTGTAGCCTAATTAATGTTGGGGTACCTCATTGGGATGTGTGTGGACCTAAATCTGGTTGTTTTCTATTTCCTATGTTGGATCTTTAAGATTTTTGGTGCCAAACTTCTTTGGAGGTTTCTTGTATATATTTAGTTTCATGTTCTTAGATTTTGGGGGAAGCTGGTAATAATACTAGGCAGAGAATGTTTTGGATCAAAGTTCTATGACCTCACATGTATGAATATTATATTATAAAGATCTAAATATATATGGCCAAAATTGGGAAGGCCTTACAACATGACATGTAATATGTTTGATGAAATAATATAAATTTCTACTGTTTCTTCTCTCCCATTCTATGTTGTTGCTTCTGAATTATCTTGCAAGATGTTTTGGGTAGTTAGGAGTATCTTGGGCCCCATCCATTCATCCCTCCTTGCGTCAGGTGGTATCAGAGAAGAGGTGAGATCTAGGTTCCTTCTTGTAATCCCTAACCCGAGTTGGTTGATATTTGTTGTGGGGTAGTAGATTGTGATCTAACCTACAATTGCAAAGGGTTTCAAGATGGTTCGTGGGAGAGGAAATTCATATCTAGGTCTAGATGATATGCTAAGCCATATTTCTATAAGATTGGAAGCTGTTAAGACAGCCCAACGTAGAAGAATACATCTTGAAGATTTTAGTAATTATGAAATAGAGGAAGTGCAAGGAGAAGCCACACCTGCACCTATGATGGATCATGAAGAAGAGAGTTTCCTGAGAGCTTTGAAAAGTTTGAAGTCCACACCTTAGTTCAATCCTTTTGAGTCTAGTGGAAAATTTTACTCAGATGAATTGATAGAATGGATCACCAAGATGGAGAAATACTTTGAGTATGAGAATGTAGTAGAGGACAAAAAGGTGAAGATTGCAAGTACTAAGTTAAAAGGTCATACATCCTTATGGTGGGAGCATCTGTAATTGGATTGGAAGAAGAAGAGTAAAGACAAGATCAAGGTATGGGAAAAGATGATAAACAAATTGAAAGGAAAGTTTCTACCTTGTGATTACTAGATTAACCTAGTTAGGAGAATGCAAAGTTTGAAGCAAAAAGATAGCTCAATAAAAGATTACCCTGAGGAATTTTACAGATTTGACATCAAATATGGACATGCTGAAGATGAGGTGGAAAGAATAAAAAGATATCTGAATAGATTGAGAAGTTCTATGCAAGATGAAATTAGTTTAATAAAGATGGAAAGTATTGAAGAATCTTATCAATTTAACCCAAAAGCTGAGGAGAAGCTAGAAAAAAGATATGAAAGAAGAAAAAGAGGAAGAGGTGGTAGATTCTCTAGAGGAAGAGGCAAATCCCATGGTGAGAATAGTAGATTTGATTCATATGAGACAAATCAAGACACATATCAAGACAAATAAAAGAATGAGTGGAAAGGTGGAATTTCATACTGAGGAAGAGACAATTGCTTTTGAGGTGGATATAGCAGAAGAGGGTTCCAAGCAATTTTTACAATTGTGGTGAAGAAGGACATAGATCTTTTGAGTTTACACATGAAAGAAAGAAAGTTGGTAGTAGCATAAATGCTTTGGTGCAAGAAGATTCACCAAATGAACCCAAGAATGAAGGAAACCTAATGATTAGAAGGATACTATGGAGTGATAAAAATGAGCAAGATCATGTAAGGAAAAGTTTTTTCAAGACCAGATGCAGAGTTGTAGACAAAGTTTGCAAGGTAATTGTTGATAGTGGAAGCTCAGAGAATCTAGTATTTGAGGAGATGGTCACCAAATTGTAGTTGTAAATAATGAAGCACCCAATCTCCTATCATATTTCATGGATCAAGGATGAGCATACACTTATGGTGAGTGAACAATATTTTTTGAATCTGGAGATTGGAAAGTATTATGATAAGGTGTTGTGTGATATTATGCCTATGGATTGTTGTCATATTTTGTTGGGCAGACCTTGGAAATATGATAGAAATGATATACATGATGGAAGAGTGAACAAATATACTATTTGAGTTGATGGTAAGAAACAAATCTTGTTACCTTTGGTTGAAGAATCTGCTGGTGAGATCTATACATCTATGAAAGTTTGTTTGATGGAAGGTAGGCAGTTCATTAAGGATTTGAAAATGAATGATATATGTTATGCTTTAATTCCTAACAAACTGAGTATGAACACAAAAGATAAATTTCTTGAAGAAGTTGAGGAATTGATCACCGAGTACAAGGAGATCATTTTAGATAATGTACCTGATGGTTTGCCACCAATGAGAGATATTAGCCATTGTATCGATCTGATTCCTGGAGCTAGTTTTCCAAAGTAGGCACCACACTAATTGACACCGACTAAGAATGAGGAAATCAACCGACAAGTTCATGAGTTGTTGAACAAAGGTTTGATTAGAGAAAGTTTGAGTCCATGTGCAGTACCAGCTGTGTTAGCACCTAAGAACAATGGAGAATGTGCACTAATTCAAGAGCTATTAACAAGATAACAATAAATTATAGGTTCCCTATACTAAGGATGGATGATATAATGGATTGTTTATGTGGAGAAAAGTATTTTACCAAGATTGATTTGAAGAGTGGGCATCATCACATCAGAATCAGAGAAGGTGATAAATGGAAGAATTCTTTGAAGACAATAAAGTGGTTGGTTATGCCCTTTGGTTTAACTAATGCACTGAGTACATTTATGAGATTGATGAATGAGGTTTTGAAGAGATTATTGAATAAATGTATGAATATGTACTTGGATGATATTCTAATATTTAGTAAGACTAGAGAAGAGAATTTTATGCATATAAGGAAAGTGTTATAGAGATTGCAAGAGGAAAAGTTGTTGATTAGTTTGAAAAAGTGTTCCTTCATTAAATAAAAACTTGTGCATTTAGGTTTTGTGATTTCAGCTGATGGTTTAAAGATTGATCCTGAGAAATTTGAAGCTATACATAGTTGGCCTACACATGAGAATGTCAGTGAGGTAAGATCATTTCATGTTTTATCAAGTTTTCACTGAAAGTTTATCAGAAATTTCAGTTCAATTTGCAACTCTATGTCTAAGACAATGATAGGAGATAAAAGAGAATTCAAATGGACACATGGAGCTAATAAGAGTTTTGAGACTTTGAAGTAGAAGGTTTTTGAATTACCTGTATTAGCCTTACCTGATTTCAATAAGGTATTTCAAATTGAATGTGATGCAAGTGGAAGTGCAATAGGACCTGTGTTGAGTCAACAAGGTAAACCAGTTTCTTTCTTTAGTGAAAAGTTGAATGATGCTAATAGGAAATATTATGTCTATGATCAAGAATTCTATGCTATTGTTCAAGCTTTGAAGAAATGAAGACATTATTTGATGGCAAGTGAATTTGTGTTGTATACTGATCATAAGGCTTTACAACATTTGGGTAGTTAGAATAAGTTGAATCAGAGACATATGAAATGGGTAGAGTATTTGCAATTTTTTTCATTTTTGATAAGGCATAAGAGTGGATTATCTAACCGAGTTTCTGATGCATTGAGTAGAAGGAGATCTTTATTGACTGAAACAAGAATTGAGGTTCTTGGTTTTGATGACATGAAGAATTTGTATGAAAATGACCCTGATTTTTTTGAGCCATGGAGAGTGTTCAGAGAACCTATTCCAAATCAAACGAGTAAGTATGAAGACTATTTCATTAAAGAAGGTATGTTCAAATTTATTCAGTTGTGTATACCGAGAGGATCAATGAGAACTAATTTGATAAAGAAAAAAATAGTAGTGGTTTGAATGGATATTTTGGTATTGATTAAACATTGAGTTTGCTTAAGGAAAGGTATTTTTTTCCTTAGTTGTATAAGGATGTTCAAAAATTTGTAAATTTTTTTGGAGTTTGTCAAGTTACAAAAGGAGTGAGTCAGAATACTGGTTTGTATACACCGACCTCTATTCCTGAGAAACCTTGGAGTGATATCAGCATGGATTTTGTTCTTGGCTTACTGAGGACGACAAGAGGTAATGATTCCATATTTATTGTTGTGGATAGAGTTTCTAAGATGGAACATTTCATACCATGTAGAAAAACATTAGATGTGATACATATAGCAGGTCTTTTCTTCAAGGAGATTGTCAGATTGTATGGATTACCGAGAAGTATCATCTCTGACTAAGATAGTAAGTTTGTTAGCTACTTTTGGAAAACACTTTGGAAGAAGTTGGACAGCGAGTTGAAGTATAGTTCTACATTTCATCCACAAACTGATGGATTTTAAACTAAAGTTTGGGTAACTTGTTGAGATGCTTATTTGCAGACACACTAAATAATTGGTATTTGATGTTAGCACAAGCAGAGTTTGCATATAACAGTTCAGTGAACAAAAATATTGGAAAGACACCTTGTGAGATTGTTCATGGCACACAACCAAGAGGTATATAAAACTTAAGAGACATTTCCAGAGAAGAGAAGAGAAGTGCTAAAGGAGAAAATTTTGATAAGTTCATGAAGACATTGCATGAGGAAGTGAAACATAAATTGGAACAAAGTAGTCATAAATACAAGGATAGTGCAGATAAATCAAGAAGACACAAGTCTTTTGAAGTTGGTGATGCAGTTATGGTTCATTTGAAGAAAGGAAAATTTCCTATTGGAACATATGGTAAATTGAAGATGAATAAATTTCATCCTTGCAAGATATTGAGAAGATTTGACAGTGGAAATGCTTATGAAATAGAATTACCCGATGACATGGATATATCACCTATATTAAACATTTTAGGTTTGTATGAGTATCATGAACATGATGAAGAAGTGACAGTACAAAGTGATTATCCTAAGAAGCAAAGAGAAGAAGTTGAGAAGATTTTGAAACAGAGAGTTGGCAGAAGCACAAGAGGAAATTATTACATGGAATATTTGGTAAAGTGGAAGAACAGATTGATTGAGGACTCATCTTGGATTTCTCAATCTAAGTTGGATTCAATTTAGGTTGGACCTAATTAATGATTTGAAGAATCATTTGTTTTAACTCCAAGTGTCTGATCTAGGAGCATCTTGGGTTCTTGGCAATCCTGTATCAACCAAAATATGTTTACTTTGGTTCATTATCTTGTTGGAGACTACTCGGTGAAGTGATCGATAATTGCTTTGGCTTGGTCAATTGAAGGTTTGTTGATTTATTGCTCGGGATTGGTTATCTATTCTGTATGGATTTACCAATGGGTCTCATTAGATGTTCTTGGCTTATCAGTGGTTTTCACTGACTGGTTTCTATGCTCAGTTATCTTTCCCACCGAGTTGTGGTTTCTAATGTTGGATCTTCTGGACGACTTCTGCATTTAAATTTTCATAGCATAATTAATGTTGGGGTCTCTCATTGGGATGTGTGTGGACCTAAATCTAATTCTTTTCTATTTCCTATGTTGGATCTTTAGGATCTTTGGTGCCGACCTTCTTTGAAGGTTTCTTGTATATATTTAGTTTCATGTTCTTAGATTTTTGGGGGAAGCTGGTAATAGAATTGGATAGCAAATACTTTGGATCAAATGTCTATGACATCACATGTGTGAAGATTATATTATAAATATATGAATATATATGGCTAAAATTGGGAATTCCTCACAAACTGACATGTAATATGTTTGATGAAATAACATAACGTTCTTCCTTTTCTTCTCTCCCATTCTATGTTGTTGCTTCTGAATTCTTCTACAAGCTGGTTTGGGTAGATGGGAGTGCCTTGGGCCCCATCCATCCATCCCTCCTTGTGTCACTAAGAGATGTACTGGGTTAAAGGATTTACAATATGAAGACCTATTAGGACCTACCCACTAATGTTATATGTATTTATCTGATTACAAAAAAATTTAGTACAAAATGTCTGATAAAAATACATCGATCAAATTTTGTCTAGACTCATTATGCTTTATAGATTTGTTACCTTATTCTGCATTAGGTAGCTTAGTATTATAAGCTCTACTTCATTCTGCATATGTCTCCTTTGCTTCTCTTCGCAACAACTTCATCAACTATTCAACTTTAGTAACAACAAAAACAACATCAACAACAACTGGCCCATTCTTCAAACTGATCTCTTTTACAATTTTTAGGTGGTTAACTATGAATTAGGTGGTTAACCAGATCCAGGGAATCATGAATCAACAATAGAGATTGAGTGATTAAACTTTGGTACATATCCAATGTCTTATGCCTTCTAAAACTTCATTGGTGGACCTGCCTCATGATTATATCCAATCATGTGTTTGGAGTCCCAATGAATCAACTAACGCTTAACTTGAATTTTGTGCAACACTTCCTACTTGGTGTCCAAATTCAATGTATCTAAATTCAAATAAAATGTCAGCTCTAGAATACTCGGTAACATACTTGTTCTTACTCGGTAACTTCAAACTCTCTTCTCGGTGTCTATGAGTGCTCAGAAACCGTCTTTGCATGAATCGATATATGTAGCTTGCTCGATACTTGATAACTTCTCGATGCTTGATGGCTATCTTAGTTTCCTTTACTGACTGTGTCTCCTCCATAATATTGACTTACCTGCTTCAGTTACATTCATCGAATATGACTTTGCAGAAAACTAATGACAACAAAAATCTCTTTAGGAGTAACAAGTTCTAGTAAGACACTCATAGCTAGGAAACAATGACAATGCGGAGAGGGGGTACTTTAGGTTCTATAGGTGACAATCCTCCTCCCATAGGTGCAGAAGATGAGGAGATGGGTGATGCACAACAAGATCCCATTTTTGATGATGCAACCTGATAGGTTCGACAATGGAGGGATGTATAGGTCAGGGAGGAGGAGGGTGTTCCTAGAGAGAAGACACCACAAGATGTGATCTGTACCTTGAGGGGATGGATCTGATTGATAAAAATGCAATTAGTGATGGCTTAGATGCACATTGAAGAGTGAGACCACACTATTGCTGAGTGAGATGAGAGGATCTAGGGGTTTACAGGTGAGCACACTGCTCTTTAGCATGAGGGTACCTAGTAGACTAGAAAGGCATCCTATTATGTTGCAACATATAGTGTGGCAGTTCCTTTAGCGCAACATGTACCTCCATATTCACAATAATTAGCAAGATATGAGGGAGCAGGCCCTCTACTTAGATAATATGTACCTCCACCCCCCCTCGTGATGGTGGTGAGAGAGGGATTGATTCTTAACATTCCCCTCTTCTATTTCATCCCATTCTAATTTTTTTGTGAGATACATTGATTGTACGTATGTTTCATTTGCATCGAGGATGTATATTTTTCTCGAGAGTATCTGAGCACCTTTTTGTAGACCTTTATACTTCTGATATATATATATATATATATATATATATATGTATATATATATATTCATGCTCATTTGTGATGTCTTTATTTTTATGCCTTCTTGACTTTTGCTCATTCTTGTGTTACTTCTGGGTAGATTAGCATCTTGTATCATTTTGTTGAGTATCTCTTGTTCATATCTTGGATGAGAATATATCATATTATTAATTTTTTTGATTATGTAACATGATCTTATCATGAAATTTTGTTCTCTGAAATCTTTGATGATTTGATTCTTGCTTGATCGATACTAACTCTTTCTTGCAAATATATAACCTTTAAAAAGATAAATGCATTTGATCGATTCAGCAAAGGATTCAACATTAGAAGGATAGCTCTTTTTGTTGTCATAATGATATTATGCAAGCTTGAGAAATAAATGCAGTCTACGATGCAAGTCTATTCATTGATTCCTTTAGTGAGTTTGTCATCATTGAGCATTTGAGGATATTAGAGTCGATACAACCCTTACTGGTGCCACTACAACTATAAGGATATGAGTATGAATTTCATCAGATAAAATGTGGGAAACTAATGTAATCATCAAGGTATAAGAACCAGGATGACCTGAACATTGTTCCTAGTTTATATTGCAAGGGTACACAAGTATCAAGGCATTCAAATCTGAGATAACCATGAGAGTTCTTGCGTAACAGACAGATTAATAGTCAAGGAGATAGTTCTGACCTTACCTTGGCATACAAATAAATGGAGTCAAGGTATGTGAGGCTTATCCACCTTACCATGGAGGCTCTTATCACAAACACCTAGTTTATTTGACGTTACAGGATCATCGAGACCACACCAACAATCAACAATCAAAGAAAAGAGTATAAAAACCATTGAGAATAAACAACATTCAAGAAAATATTCCACATATCTTCAACAAGATTTGATTGTTATGAGTTTGTCTATGCAAGGTGTTTATAAACACCATTGTGCTTGTGGGCGTTAGTGTTGAAAAACCTATTGTGTGCTTGAGTTTTATTAAGCCAAGATTTAAGCGCATTGACATATTATCCGATGTGTGTCTAAAAAAATAGATGTGTCTAAATAGGTAGTGTTGAGAAACACTATTTGGTTAAGGTGTTGAAAAACACCAGGGTGTTAGTAGAAAATTGTGTGGTGGATGGAAGACCAGGATATATAATGTTGATTAGTGGGACGAATGACAAGGTGTTGACTTGGTAGCCTTAACATGCTAGGATATTTCTCTTAGTGAGGCATAAACCCGTAAGACTAAGATATCGATCAATTCCAAGATATGATGTCAAGTCAATGTATGGGATGGGTTGCACAAGGTCATGAAAGTTATTTAAGAGCTGTTAAGCTCCAACAAAGTAAGATGAGTCCTTTGTAGGCAAGATAGTCAAGCTATGCATTGATAGATGGAGTGCTAGTTACAAGTGACTCCTATTTGCGAGATTTTCACCACTTGGTAGATTTGCTATTTTTGTTACCAAGGTGCCTGTTTAACAAGTTTTCACCAATTTGTTGAGATCCTCTAAATGCACACTTTGTTGAGATCTAAATATTTTTGGGATATTTTTAGTAAGGGTTATGAAGAACCTGAAGACATAAATGCTTTGAATAATCAACAAAAAAAGAACTTAAACAAAATGAACAAAAAAACAATGAAGCCTTATTTCTAATTCAAGGTGCATTAAGTGAATCAAATATTCCTAGAATAAGTTCTAAAGAGGCATGGAATATTCTTGTAAATGCATATCAAGGTGCTCGTACAACTAATTTGCAAACACTAAGGAAAATTATTGAAAATGTTAAAATGAGTCAAAATGAATTAATTAATGAGTTTTTGACAAAAGTTGAAGCGATGATCAATTAGATGAGAATTCTTGGAGATGATGTAAGAAATCAACATGTGATTGAGAAAAAATTACAAAGTTTTCATTCCAAATTTGATAATGTTGTTTCTAGAATTATAATTCTAAAAGATATTTACATCTATGAAAATTGACGAGTTAAGTAACATTTTATTAACAAGAGAAGGAATGAAAAGATGTCAATAACCTTTAGAGCAAGAATTTGCATCTAAGGCAAATATATATGGTAGAAATCATAATTTTACTAAGGGTTATCATAGACATGATAATGACAATGATTCCAAATGTTGACATAGAGGTAGTCACAACTACAGAGGCAAGGGCTCTAATCAAGGACGAGGTTTAGTTTTCCTGGAAGAAATAATAATTTTAAAAGTTGAAGTAGACATGGAAGAAGGGATATGGTAGAGACATAAGTCTTGTTCAATGTTTCCATTGTAACAAATTTGATCATTACGAGTCTGAATGATAGCATAGGAAATTTTCTTATACTAGTATAGAAGATAATCAAAATTTGCCTTTTTCTTGTCTGAATACAAGTTGTAATGAAGAGAATTCATGGTACATTGATTTGGTTGTATCTGACATATGCATTCAATAAAAATATGTTTATTAATTTGGATGGAAAATTTAAACACCTTTTTGATCATTTTTAAGCTCTAAAAAAGAATTTTTTATCAGTTGGTTCGATGCTTGAAGAGAACTATCAAGTTGTTTTTGATAGGAACGAATGTATAATCAAAGATAAGTCATAGAGAGATGCAATGGTTTCTCAAGCTCAAATGAAATATTTTTTAATGTTTCCCCTTCATTTTTCTTCACATGTAGTTCTTCCCATGTTTTCATTCTGTTCCATGACTATTATGATCGACAGACACTTTGTTCATTGACCGGTTTATTTGCATGATGAGATGCTTCGACGACCTTACATTATTTTGATTACCAGTATCATAGTTTTTAGATGTTAGATGATGTTTCTAACTACATTAATTTTACAGTAGTATGCAAACAACACTTTTGGTAAGCATACACCGAAAGATAGGATTGAGCAAACCCAAGATCAGATACTAAGAGATCACCGAAGATGACAAAGTGCAAAGAGAACCGATGACACAACTTAGTGTGTAAACCGAAATAAAAAAGATAGAAAGATAAAGTGGAACCTGACAGAGGAAACCAATATGCAAGTTATAGTGCAGAATGATAAGATAGTTACAGTGCAACCGACATAACAAAACCGAAGGATAGTCAAGCATGACTAACAAATAGAACCGAAAGTCAGTTGCAGCCTGCAAAAAGTGGATCTGACTTCCGCGTCAGATAAAGAAAGTGTATTATATTTATAGGATATCTATTTGTTTGAAATCCATTTCTTTAGGGACAAGGTACATGAATGTAAGTTCTTTAATCAGTCTAACTGATTTAAAACACATAGACTAGGAGATCTAGGTATAAGTTGTAAATCTGATCTTAGAGTTAACATTGTTTTTATCAAAACTCGATGAAGTCAATCCATTTATAAATAAATGATGAAATCATTAATTATTATGGAAGAATAGATGATGTGAAGAGAGAGGAGAACATGAATGAATCAGACGAGCACATCTATGGATTAGATTAAGAGTTTCAAGAACAGGAACAACAAAAGGTGAATTTGGTTAGCAAGAACCAAGAACAGAGCATACCAAGAATCAGAGGTATTATTCAATCATAATTAGGTGATAATATTTCTATGTAAACTAAATCAGATATGTATCAACAATAGGAGATTGCATTTACTAGGTCAATTTTTAATTTTCTATCATTCTAACAAGTGGAGCAAAGTGTAAATATCCTTTCAAGGAAGGTGGATTTAACAGTCCAACAACAAATCTCTTAATCGAGTGCACACTCAACAGTGTTGCTAAAGCTCTTAACATAGTAGAATTTAATAGGTCTCCACTGATACTCCTAATAGGGTAGATCATCAGAAGTGATCAAATTGTAAGCCTTAACCGGCTCCTTCCAATCTAAATATAGTGAAGATTTTGTGGGTGCCATCCCCACCGCAGATTTTACTTCCTCACAGGAGTTTTTTGCGATATCATATCTTATGTTATGTGTCAATTTACTTTCATGAATGTTTCTATGAATGTTTCTATGAATGTTCACATGTATGATAATGTTCTGATTTGATATAATTCACATCAAGATAATTTAAATTAGATTGAATGGATATACAATTGATTACAAAGGTTAATTGATAAAAGGGATACAAAAGTTTTAGAGGTACTAATTCACCCCTCCCCTCTCAGTACATACTTCCCATTAATCCCAACAATTGGCATCAGAGCTAAGTCTCTTCTTGGAAAGCTTAAAGGCTTAAAAGAAAAGATCATACAATGGAGAAGTACAGACTTGATAAAAATATTGAGAACAAAAAGCTTGAAATTAAGATGTTGTTTGAACAGTATAAAGAAGATAGAATCAGTATGAGACAACTGCTGGATGAAAGAAAGAATCATCTTGCTATAATGAGACAGACCTGATTCTACAACTACAATCTAAACAATAAACCACTAGATTTGAAATATTTAAAGGGAGGGACGTGGGTGTTCAAGATTTTACCCAGAAATTCAATTTGTGTAGACTGTGAGTGGGAAGAGAGTTGAGAGACTCTGTTGCATTCCTCAATCCTCAACCTAGAAGTCATAACCCCTTTTTGAATCTCCAATACACTATACTAGTAAGAACTGAAAATATAAAAACTTAGGTTAAAATTGTACAATCGTGAGTAGTACTAAATCATCAGTTGTGAATCGTCACTCGTGTTAACTTTTATTGCTTCTCCAGATATCTGAGGTCACTAGGACACATGTCACTTAATTGTTTGACATTACAAATATATACGGTCAGATTGAGCTTATTACTTATTAAATGTTAAGTTACTGTTTAACTCCAATTATGATTTTAATTAAACTTATCTTAGTGTACAGATGTCATGATTCTGGAATAGGTTTGCAAAAATGGGGTTCATTTTCCCTTTCATCCTGAAATACACCACACGGTGTTGATCTATGCTCATCCAACGGTCAGTGGTTTCTTTTAATCTTCCTTTATCTTTCGGTCATCATCGAATGACACCGATTGTATAAGTGTACACGTGTCATGATTCTGAAATAGGTTTTCAAAAATGGGGTTTATTTTCCTTTCAGCCTGAAATATACCGCAAGTCTTTGATCTGTGCTCATCCAATCGTCACTAACAGTCACTATAATGTGTGGTGGGTCCCATTAAAGAAATAAATGAAAAACCTTTGAATTATATTTATCAAATGACACCGATTGTGTGAGTGGTCACGTGTCATGATTTCAGAATAGGATTGCAAAAATAGGGTTTCTTTTCCCTTTCAGCCTGAAATACATCGTACGTCATTGATATGTGCTCATCCAACGGTCGCTAGAAATACAGTTATAGGTAACACCATATGCTAAAAATTTGTTAAATTTAAATTAGATTAAATATTAAAACTGCCTAATATAAAAACAACTAATTAAAATATTGCAATCATAGATAACTGTCTAATTATTTATTAATTTATTATTGCCCATAATTTATAAAATGCTTTAAACTTTTACAATTCCAATTCTCAGTCGCACACATGACACATAATGATAATACATTTGTCATTGACATGGAAAAGTTAAGTTATTACTCTTAAATAAATCACACACATACATTAAACATTGTTACATTTTTTGGTTCATATTATTATATCACAGATTCACACATCGATTTGGCAATATGAATGGGCATATAATTTATTATTTTTTATTTATCAATAGTAAAGTCTTTAGATTTTCTTTACAAAATTGTAATTAAACAAAATTATGCAGACAATCTATTATCTCACACACTGATACGTGTCTCATTTCTGGAGGAAGATAGAAAAATTACAATCATTATGCAATTTAAAAAAAATTACAGAGTGGAGTGTCAAGACAATCTATTATTATTCATTAAGAGTCGAACAACAAAATTTTCATTAATTATTTTGAAAATTTACATCACTAATAGTATAATATACTTTATAATTATAGAGTTTAACTTTAGACCATAGTCGCACCATAAACCCCTACAAAATGGGAAGTATCCAAATAGTTACAAAATTTGTTGCCACAAGGGCATTGGTTGATCATATAAGAAAAAATAGAAAAAAAAAATGAAATGCGGAAACCCCATTTCAAGAACAAAAACACTAAGGGTCTTCATCTTCATCCCTGTCTAAGAAGAATTGTATATGGAGGATAATAACCCCGTATTCGTTGAGCCAGGTGTAGTTTGTCTCCTCAAAGTCGTCGAGGTGTAACTACTTCCACAGGAAGTCCCTCCCTAGCCTTGCCCACTTTCAATGTCGCGTTAGCTTCCTTTCATTAAGGTTCAGTAGAAAGGGTTTCCTTTCCACATTTCTGCCTTGATGGATAAGCTTTTCAATTTCATCATCCCAAGGGATACCCAACCCCGGTTCTGCGAAAACAATGACTTAGACGTCATCCACCATAAATTGTTCCTTGAAAACATTCTACAGTAGCATAAGCATGTCTACCTTCTCTCCTCCAAGGTCAAGAAGATACGCCAGGAAGCAGGACGTAATGACCGTGCTGATGCGATATCTCTTCTCGTTGTGAATAAACTCATGGTCGAGCACCATCAACACAACATTGTTAATGAAAGAGCCCACTTCCTTGCAAATGAAAATGGGAACTTCGTTTGGTATTCTGCCCAAAAGGGCTTTTGCTCATCAGTGGATTTATTTCTCAACCTAATTGGTGTGTCCATCTCTACTTGCAGAGCCTCGATACCCTAGGGCCTAAACTAAAAACCTAAATCTTCAAACTACACACAGAAAATTGAAATTCTATGAATCTACAGAATCACAAATCTAAAAACTTAAAACTAGAGGGAAGAGGCTGAAAGGAAAAAGAAAATTGAAATTGACGAAGAAGAAAGTAAGAACATCTATAAATAACCTTGTTCCATATCTTCCACATCTTTAGGTAAATCATTCCCATTAATGCACGAGTGTGGGAAATTACTAATATAGTCACTATACTAATAACTACAGTTTGTACTAGTACAATTTTGGAAACTGTGCGACATGCTTGATGGCTAACTAGTATATCATCGCAGTTAAAGAATTTCACTATCACTCTAACAAGACATTCATTTCTTGTAAGTTATCGTACCAACCTTGTGACGTGTATCCATTTCACAGACTTCTTGTAAAAATCAATTTCTTTTGAGAAATTGTGCCCAAGATAAAACTCTAGTTGTTGATCTACGATCAATCAATGGTCTTGATTAATACATTTACAATTTAGGGTTCTAAACAAATAGGTTTAAGGTACATGTCGAAGGTATCAATGCTCATAGTACAATGTACATACCACATGCAATTTCCAAATGTACATACCACTTGCAGTTGCCAGTGACGACGAACAACTCCACTACCAAAGAGACGATATTAACTTGACGTGACTGGGAGTCCATAAATTGTAATTATTAGATGTTTTATGAATTTCCATTTGGCATTTTCTAATTTTAGATTTTAGTTTTACTTTAAATTTTAAAGAATAACTACTTTAAACTTTCACAATTCAACAGTCGCACAGTCACACATGTGACATGATACATGCAAAAGTTAAGTAATATTAAGTTATTACTATTAAATAAATAACACACATAAACATTTATTTGGTAAATGAAGTTGAAAAATTTTCATTAATATTTTCTATAAATTTACAATATTCATAATTTTGGAATTGGAGACTTGAAGTCCTTACAAAACTTTAAAGACAAAACCTATTAGAGTGAAAATTTCAAAATTTTAGGTGGAGGCCATAGGGACATAACACTAAGGATTTTCCCCTCCGTCTAAGTAGAACTTTTTAGAGATGATAAATTTTGTAAATTCATACAACTTTCCGTAGTCCACCAAGTCATCCAACATAAACTATTTACGAAGAAAATCCCTACCAATCTGCTCCCATTTCCTATGGCATGTCAACTACTAAACATCCAGGTTGAATGGCCACATATTGGTCTGACTCGAAAACCTTTTGTAAATAACTTGCCCAAGGGATCCCCACCCCTAATTTTCCATAAATGGTAACCTCCATAGCATCACCCAAGAATTCATGTTTGAATAGCTTCCTTAACAGAAGGAGCATATTCACCTTCTCTCCCCTGAGGTCCATAAGAGATGCCAAAAAATGAGATGTAATGTCTGTGTTAACTCGGTACCTATCAACATTTTCCAAAAATTCACGGCCCAGCACCATCCTCACACCCTCATTTGTTAAGGGTCCAAAATCCTTGCAAACTGATTCAAGGGTTTGGTCTGAGACAGGGCCCAAAAATGCCTTTTTTTCCTTCGTAGATGTGCTTATCAAATGGATAGGAGTGTCCATCTTCAAAAAACAACTAGAATATCTAAAATTATACAGCCTAAAGACCTAAATTAGAGGCAATCTTTCAAGTACTAGCAAAGGCTGACCCAAACTAAAGGAGAATTGAAGAAGAAAGAAGTGTAGATCATCTATAAATAGCCCTCAATTCTTTCTCTAACCTAATTAATTCATTTTTCCTTCCAAATTCTATAAATATTTCATATTAAATATGCATGAGTATGTGAAATTAGTTCATTTTTCTTCAGAATTCTTTAAATCTTTCATATTAAATGCACGACTGTGTGAAATTAGAAATAGCCAGATTTAGTGTCAGTGATAAAACATTTCTTTTATTAACGACAATTGTGATATATTATCAACTATCCACGTAAACAGATGTAAGAATTGATACATGTAAATAATGATTTCATTACGTGATTTCCATTAATTAGATAATGGTTAAGGTGCAAATTAATTTGATACGTGTCATTATTCTGGTGACTTCTTGGAGAACTCTGTTTCCTTCAAGAAATTGGGCCCAAATTAAACTTCAACCATTGATCTAGGATAACCAAACGGTCTCAAATAAAACATTTAACATTATAAAATGATGGATGTTACTATTAGGTTGCATGTCAAAGTAACTTTTCGTGCTTATCGATACCAATGTGTTTAATCTGCAAACAAGTTATTAGTTGGTGTTGGCTTACATGAAGCATTGATGAGTCCCATCTTTTGAAAATCACCAAATAAAATATTTTGTTTTCCCATAATTAACGATAGATCAGCCAATAAAATAAATATAATTTAAAATGGCACATAAAATTTGCTAGTACAAATATTTTTTTTCCCTTAAAAAGAAAATCATTTGCCTCATATATTATACGTTTTTTAGTTCAAAAGAAAAAAATTTGCCTCATACAATATATTTTCCCCGCATTATGTATTATTCACTAGGATTTTATGGAATTTTCATTTGGAAGGGAAAAATTCTCCTTTGCCTTTATATTATTTTCCTAATTTGGGAAAAAAAATCTGCCATCATCAAGAAAAAATTTCCCCTAAATTAATCTATGATTTGCCAAGATTTTACACTTTTTACTAGGAGGGTGTTTCTTAAAGTTATCCTTGATTATATCAGGTGTTGATATCAAAGATCAAGAGGATTTTCCTCACTCAAATCGCCCCATCTAACAAATTTAATAGTTGGGCATCTAAAGATAAGTGGTTTTGGATTTTTAGTGATCTCTACTGATCTAGGGCGACCATAGGATCTTCGTGAAAAAGGCATATTAGTAATGGTGAAGGCTTCCTTGTAGCGATATTCACCGCGTCCTTTTTCCTGGATTGATATTTTAATTCCCATCCTTGCTATGTCTTTGGGAATTGAACCAAAAGTAGAAGGAACACTTGCTTCTTGATTCAGTGGTACTTGATTCTCTGAACTACCCATTAGATTGTTACGATACTAGAAGGGGTTTGAATCTCCTTCTATAATGATCTTTGTGCCTTGGTAAGAAAATTTGATACATTGATTCTATGTAGAGGGAACAACTCTCATTTTGTGTATCCATGGTCTTCCCAGTAACATGTTTGTGGAGATTTGATTCTGAACAGTTGATTGATTGTATGTTTGTCATTGATGACAACATATAATACACAACAGTACTTTTGTATGTACTTATCCATATGATGACATGAAGACTTGCGTGGATAGATACATGTTGTTGACATGTTTATTAAACTATGTTCATACACGCAGACCCAGATATGATGCTTCAGTAAAGATATGTAATTCTGTTATTGATGGTTACAGTTTTGAAGGAATAACAGTTTAAGGCTGAAATATGTAACATGTCTAATGAGTTGCACCTATCTTTAGGATATGCATGTGTATATTCATGATGAGTTATGAGTTGTTGATATTAATCTAAAGGCGCCAAACATATTTCAAGAAGATTGCAAAGTTATGATTAAATTGGTGAAGCCAACTTAGTGAAGCGACGCGTCTATTCAGTTTATACTTGCGCAATTGTAATTATGCTTGCGCGCTTAGTAGAGCCAACAAGGATATTAAGAAGAGTTTTCCTATAGGTCCCATGATCTCATACTTGGTTTATGTACTTATAGAAGGTCATTTGTGATAAGAAGAGTTGTGAAAGCCAGAGATTAGAAAAGCAGAGCAGAGTGTTAAAGCAGCAGAGCTATATTTATCATATGTTGATAATATAGATATTGAAGTAG
>MU228002.1:635945-650127 GCA_018584345.1 Thuja plicata | reverse complement strand
TGTACTTATAGAAGGTCATTTGTGATAAGAAGAGTTGCGAAAGCCAGAGATTAGAAAAGCAGAGCAGAGTGTTAAAGCAACAGAGCTATATTTATCATATGTTGATAATATAGATATTGAAGTAGAATCTCTCAGAACATAGAGAAGATTGTTGTAATGCTTTACAAGAGGTTAAATCATCAACGCATAAAAGGAACTGATCAGAAAAGCAGTGTCACAAACAACAGTTCACCTTGTTGATACAATGTGTATCAAATAACCAGAAGGTTGTAGCCTTCACCACTTGGACAGTGAGTCCTTGGATAGTGTGTCCACCACCCCTAACAGGGTTATTGTAAAAGACTCCTAACAGTGTTCGACCCTTAACCAGGTCACTATACTACTACATTGTAATGTACAACTCCTAATAGGGTTGGAAGATATTTTAACAGGGATCACTATAAACAATATAGTTCTTTGTGGGTACTAATTCCCACTGGGGTTTTTACCATTTGGTTTCCCCATAACCAAATTGATGTGTTGTGTAATGTGTTATCTGTATGTGCATTTACTTTGTATCAATTTAGACTAATAAGTTTAAGATAAAGATTTAAAGTTGCTGATAACTGATTCACCCCCCCCCCCCTCTCAGTTATCTCTGAAGTATTATAACAATGTTGTGTCCTACTTCAAGGTCTAGGATCTGAAATGGAGTGTTCTTTACTACTAGTCATATTCTGATAGGTAAGGTAAGGAAACCTTTAGATGATCTTTCCTCTTCATCATATGCTCTAATGTTGATGTCCCTGGTGATGTTGATACTTGACTCTGAATATCCGAATGTTTTTATTACTCTTATAGTACATATGTTTAATCCATCCATACCATCAATGAAGACTCATATGATTGTATGTTTATGCACTTGGAAAAGAAAGTGTAAGGAATCATTGTACAGTAGTTTATGCGAAGGAACATTATGGTCAGTAAACATAGCATGCTTATTGGAAACAATATAATTAACCATGGGTTGGAAGTTCTTAGGAGATATGTCCCTTGGGAAAACTACATTTTGGAAAGTGTGGTCTAATGCTTGTATGTGTTCAGGGCTTATGCGCAATAGTTTGAACATTGAGATTTGAGAGGGGGTGCTCTTGAGGTGATCCACCAAAATGTGTTGTAGATTAGGAGGTTGTGAAACAGAAGTAGAAGGTGCCCCTATAGGAAAAACTTGGAGCAACAGGTTGTGACTGTGCACTTGGAGTTATTATCTCTGATAGTGATGGTTGCAATCTAGTATTCAGTAGGGTTAATGCATTTTATCATGTTATCAGAGGAGGAGTAGGTATAGTTGACCTGTTTTGACTATCTAATAGACATGGGGGTCTTCCCTTTATTATGATTTTGAAAAGGATTTGTGAAGATTGTGTGATTTTTGTTTCCTTTGGGTTGAACATTGTTGATGCCAATTACGCGTTATTCGATTAATTCTTGGATGATGTTCTTCAATTGATAAAATTGGATGTCTAATGACACTTAACACGATGATATTCACAAAAGTCATTGTCATTCCACCACTTGGGTTTAAAATTACCATTCTCAACTTCTTGTATTTGAGGTAATGTGATGAGATTACTTTGGATTAACTTATTGAGTGTTTCTTCAAGTGATTCCCGTAAAGGTGTATATTCATGTTTTGGAATAGGAGTCCTTTGTTGACATTGAGTATTAGGTTGAGATTGTGTAAGGTTGGTCGTATGTTTTTTTGACCCTTTTGTTTGTGCTTTAGGATTTTCCAAGGGAGTATGAGTTACATGGGTTTGACTTGGTGTTGATGCCCTCTGCAATGAAATCTTGGGTTGCATGTCGTTAACAGTCTTAACATCCGTGACATTGTCATTGGTAACGTTCTTGTTTTTATTCCACCACTTAGATTTATCACTAGAAATTTTGGTGGTATTTGATTATTTAGGATCAGTGAGGACCCCTCTCTTGATTAGTTTTTTTCTCACATCAAATGCCTCATTTGATTAATTGTTTGAAATTTGGAGCAAGTTGCAGTTCTGTAGTAAATGCCATGTCTAGGACAAGGTTATTGACAAACATGACTGAGTTCTTGTTCATGAACATCATATGGGATTCTATTAGTTGTACTTCTCCATATTTTTAGGAATTTGGATGGCTCACCTTCCTTTTGTTTGATATTGCAGAGGTCCTTGATGCTAACCTTGCATTCTATGTTATGATGGAAGTGAGCTATGAATTGTTTATCTAGTTCGCCCAAAGATTGAATACCATGAGGTAGGTGAGAAAACCATTGCATTGCTAGTCTAGCTAAAATATTAGGGAACAATCACATGAGATATTTTCCATCATGTGTGACCTTGATGCAACTAGAAAAGAACTCCCTAATGTGCTCAATAGGATTGGTGTTACCTCTATACTTGTCAAATTTAGGCACTGCAAAGTGTGCTAGAAAAGAAGGCATGTTTAGTGAGTGATCAAAAGGATAAGGGTACAAGTCTTTTGTATTATGGGACTTAGTTTGTCCTTGGTTTTGGATATCCAAGAAATTACTTTGCAAATCTTGTACTTGTTGTATCAGAATATCAGTTTGAGACTGAGGAATATTTCCAACATTTAATCATTGCCTGGCACCTGAAATAAGACTTCATCTTTTAAATGATTGTGTTGGAATATATGATCTCCCAGAGATCTGATATTTATTTACAGACATATGTTTTGTTGAGACCGAGGTACATTTTGAGTCATGGTTTGTTGTTGTAGTTGTTTTTGTTGAGACCTTTGTTGGAACAAAGATGTAACCCTCAGAGGAAGTTGACTAAAAGTAGAACCAATAGAGATTAATCATGTTGGTGGGGATGAACCAAACCCAAATCCAGTAGGGAGATTGTAATGTGAATGTGTTATAACTTGTTTGAGTTGTTGATGGTGCATCTTGAGTACTTGATGTAAAAGGGAATGATGTCATTGCCTGAGATGAACCGGAGACCATTGATGAACTCGTTTGAGAACTTGTCATGTTTTGAGTAGAAGATGAACTAGCCTGAGTTGAGAAGCTAATTTGTGCAGACATTGTTTTCGATGACACTGTTTGTGTTGATAGTGGAATAGACATTATCTAGGATATGATAGGATCAAATTGAGAAATCCTAGTTGTGCGATGGTATGCTAATGGATTTTCTAGCCATATCAGGGATACCTCAAAGCCAGAAGGAAGTTTGACTCCTTTTTCCAATAATATAGCTAAGAATTTCCCAGGATTTATTTCCACAACAACATCTACAACCCATGAAGAATAGTCATCTTGTTCTATTTCTTCTAATTCTTCTTTCGTGACATCTTCAAATATAGTTGGTCTACGAGAGACATTTGAAGTTGCTGACACATTTTCAATGTATAGAGGAGGATCCATATGTGCAAATGGATTAATCTCTGGTTCTTCTTCCCATGTAGGGAATGGATTGACATATGATTCCTCTTGTTGATTCCTATTTCATGACCTAGTAGTTGGTCCCCTATAAGGTGTAAATGACATTATGTTATCCATTATCTAACCAAGATGAGTGACGTAAAATTAAAAAAAAGGAAAACCTCTGTAAGAGAGTTCTAGTTCCTATTTAACAAGGGTTATTGTAAGAATAGACTTTGACTTCTCTTGATCTCAGAGATTTATAATGATAATATATGATCTCACTCTCGTCTAAAATGAGACAGAGTCATTATAGAATCGTGATGAGAAATGAAACTGAGATAATGAGATCAAGATAATCTAATCTGAACTATGGAATAATCAATGCTAAATAATGACTGAACTAAAAAGGAAGGGTAATTCTAGATGTTTGAGATTTTACTAAATATTTGTTATTTCCTAAAGTGTACACCCTGATCATTTACATGACACATAAGACTTCCTCAAGTTTTGGACTGATAAAATGAAATGCTCTAACATAGGAAACATGACTATTTTAATAGAAAGGTTGCGTTGTTATTATGATCAAATGTGGTAATAAATAACCAATATGCGACAAGGAGCAGGGTCAATTGCAAAAATACACTGGCGATTGCAGTAATAAAATAGTCAAATTTGGAAATAAATAGGTCAAATGTGGCAATGCACAGGCGACTGCAAAACAAAATTGTCAATTGCGACAGAGTGCATAAAAATAATAGAGAGCTGGGTTTGTTTGAACATGTTGCTTCTTTAAAAAAAATCTGACAACTCTGGAATAATAGGTTTATTTGATTATTTCCAGTAGGTTGTTGACTCCCTAGGAATCTAACATGTTTGAATCGTTTGAACTTATAAGATGTTGGTTTTGCGTTAAAAATAATAACACAAGAAAACACAATAGAAAAAATATTTTTCAATCTAAGAGTAACCAAATAGAATAACAACCCTATGGATGGCAAGGAAAATGCCACTGAATCCCCACTTGGATAAAATCTAGCTGCATTATTCAACGCAGATAGCTTAGAAGTTTGGTAGCACTGGCTCCCCTCCATGAAACACAATTATCGGGCATACCAAACTTCAGAATGCAGGGGACATCACTTCCCAAAGGAATTTCTATCTCTACGAGGAATTGCAAGTACGTGGGGTGTCTTAGTTGGTCTCCGACCTTCCATATCAACAAGTAGAGAACTTTTTGGCAATTAAAAATATTGGCTCTTTTAGTAAGGGCATCCATTCAGGTGGCTATGCTCAAACAATCTTCCCAATTAAGGGGGATCTCCCAGTCCTCTCAAAATAAGATATCATACATCTTGCAATGAAGCATTTTAATGCATCACAAGGATACTGAAGGATATTTTTTCTCGCATAATGAACTCACACCTATTGATTGTGACATTAGTCACAATCATATCTTTTATATAGCAGTTCTGAAGAGCTTAGATTTAGCTTGTTACCACTTGATTCATCCTTTGGGGTGAGTACCTCTTCTCCCACTAAAGGTTTCCCTTTAGAAAAAAATAAAAAGCGGGTTTCGTTAACATTTTTCTCTCTCACCAACGACCACGAGAGTCAGTGGGAGAGGATAGTGTATGTTAACAATGTGACCACTCTACAGATGCAAAAGTGTGCCAGATACACAAGATAAATGTTCAGTTATTATGCTCCAATTCAAGTGTGTATGACAGGCACATGGTTCCTTTTAAAATCCCGAACGTGTTTTTCTGAACTAGAAATCCAAATGAAGGACAAAAATCAACATGAAATAAGAGAAAAAAGAATCAAGTTTTTTTTGGTTTTCTTTTTTTTAAAGCCCTCCCCAACCTGCATGTAAACTATTACTTTGGGGTCTTTGACATGTGTACTTGGTCATGCACTTTCTTCTTACCTTTTCTTCCCTATGGAATCACCAACTCAAAAGGTAGTTGTTAAGTGTTAGCAAACCAAACCTCAAATCTAAGAGTCAATGCTCTAAATAGGAACCCAATTAACAGAAAATTTGTATTTTATGTCATATTCTTGACCAAAATTATCATACCTGTCAAAATCTGCTTCTTCTTCTTCAATCTAGATTTGTGTGATAGCCCACTCTTGAAAGATTGCGTGATTGATGTGCTTCTTCAACTCTTTCTTAGAATTGAAGCCAAGGGTGCGCTTAACAAATTTTCTCACCATTTTTCATATGTCAGTTATGTATAGAAACCAAGGAAAATCAAAAAGCCAGAATTTCAGGATTAGCACAGAAACCCAAAAAAACATTAAAAAGGAGAGAAAAAGATCAATTACAAAATTTATGTTGAGTGTGAAATTGATGCAGTTCAAGGAAGGGAGAATCGCCAAAGGAGATGTCCAAGCCCCCAGCTAAACAACAACACATTGGAATCACAACTAGAAACCAAGATTTGATAACAATCTAAATTTTATTCATAAAACAACTAATTACATGTAATGTGCCGAGTTGTAAGGCCTTCTCGGTTATGACTAATTAAAAATTAAATAATAGTTTTGCAAGATCCCTCAAGTTCCAAAACCAAACCCTAACCCAAGCTAGCCAGATCTTCAACAACAAGTCACAAAAATCTAGTATAAACCTCCAGGAAGATCTGAACTTGTGCACACAGGCAACCAGGCAATCTCCTTGTTCCTAAGCCTCAACCCTAGCTCTGCAACAAATTGGCAACTCCATATTCCCAACCTGAATCTCTGCTACTCCATACTTACCACCTACTACTTTATTTTTACTATAACTTTACCCCAAACCCTTTTAAATACAAGAACGACCACAAGTTGTCCTGTTGCAAATATACCCTTACATTAATTACATATTAAAACTACAAGTCGACCTAAAAACAAACATTAAATGACCCAGTCGGCCATTCCAATCCACTAAATACACAAAGGATAAAGATCTAAGACCCAAATAGGTCCACACACATCCTCATGATCAATCCACATCACAATCACATGCTACATAACAAGTCGGTCTCCCAGATCCACCAGAACATAGTTGGCAAGAAAAATTGTTGAGCACCAGACAACAAACTGCCAAGCACCAGGAGATGTCAAGCCCCTTGGCCAACACATGCTGAGCAACATCAAACCTGAGCACTAGAAGTGTTGATTCCTTTAGTGACTGAGCTCCTTGGCCAACACTGCACCTAACAACGACTGATAAACACCACTCCAACCGAGTAACATTGATCCAACTTAGATTAAAACACACCAACACGTAGGATTGCCAACTACCCTAGGATACTCCTGCATCAGAAACCCCAGGTGCAACAAGATGTTCTTAAAGGCTAGAAGAACATCTTACATGATTCAATACATAAACTCTGAATTGGTTCTTCACATACATCTCCTCCAAGTCTTCAACACTCTTACCCTGGATCCAATTCTTCTTTCTTTGCCTCCTCAAGTATTTCCTTGACCATCCACAAGTTTTTTTTATACTGATCTCTAACCCTTTCAGAATCCTTCAACTCAACTCAGATCCCAATGCTTAGGTTCCTCCTACCGAGTGCTTCATTCTGCAAAGGCATCAATGAAAACTTCCTACCATCCTTCTCAACAGAAAACACATTCTTGACACAATCATGCATAGCCCTGCAATCATACTGCCAAGGTCTACCGAGAAATATGTGACAACTACCCATGTCCACAACATCACACAACACTTGATCCTTATATTGGCCAATCTGAAAGTCAACAACACATTGCTCCCTCACTTCCAAAGCATGTACATCTTGCAACCAACCAATCCTATAAGGATAAGGATGTCTCACTCTCTTCAAACCAAGTTTCTGAACCATCTCCTCAACTACAAGGTTATCAGTACTACCACCATCCACAATCACATTACAAATTTTAACAACAGACTTACAACGAGTCCTGAACAAATTGCTCCTTTGACTAGGTTCCAGTACTCTCTTACCAAGCAGTACTCGTTGAGCCAACAAACTGTCTCCTCCTAGTTCAGGTTCATTCAAGTCTTCAACTTCATTCACCACAACAGCTCTTCGATCACCAGTCTTCTGGGAACATTAAAAATCTCTATGCCCTTCTTCACCATAATGAAAACAAGTACCTTTAAACAAAACCTCACCTGTCCTCCTCCTCGGCTCAACAAGTTTTGGTTCATCTTTAGTAGTCGTCTTATCCTTGACCAAGTGATCTGGTTTCTCCTTCCCTCTGGGTCCACCTTGATTTTTTCTTTTCAACTTATCTTCTGCCTTCATAGTATACTGATAAGAATCCTCAACCAAATCAATCTTTAGCATGCCAATCTCATCCTGAATATTGAATCTCAAACCATTAACATACCGAGCTACCTTCTCTTTGTAAATTTCTCTGTGCCAAGATTGAATAGTCAATTTATAGAACTCCTCGGTATAATCCTTCACAAAAAAATCCTTCTGTTTCAGATTCTATAACCTCTTAAACAACTCAAGTTCATAGTCAGCAGGTATGAATTTATCCTTTGATTTAGCCACCATCAATCTTCATCTAGTGATCTTCAGTTCACCTTCTTCTCCTCTGTTTCTCTACAATTCTTTCCACCAAAGAGTAGCATGTCCCTTCAACTTAGTCTGTGTTAATCTTACTCTGAGTGGATCATCAATATTCGCTAACTCAAAGTAGTCTTCCAATTCACCAATCCAATCAATCAGGTCTTCAAGATTCAAAGTACCTGAGAAATTAGAAACATCCTTCTTATGCTTCAACTTCAGCCGAGTGCAAGATCTATCCAACCGACCAACTCTGTCATCCATAAATATTTCCACACAGTCAATTTTATCCTCTCCAATAGATCAAGTAGCTTCAAATTCTTCAGCGGCTTCCTCATAACCATCCTTAGTGCCCACATTCTGAGGTACACCATCCATAACCCTTATGATCTCAGTAATCATATCATTCTTCATCAAGTCCATCTCAGATCTAAAATCTGCTTTAACCTTCTCTGTAATCCTTGATTCTACAACATCACGAAGATCTACAATCTCCCTAGGATCCAATCTTCTTAGAGGAATCTTTCAAGATCTTTGAAAAACCCTCTACAATAAATCACTAACTTTCCCAACCCAAGGTCCTGGTGCAACTACCTCACCTTCGGCAATCTGTCCACACACTCAAGAACTTCAAGATTTGATACCACCTGACGTAGTGCAGACAGGGAGAATCCCCAAATGAGATGTCCAAGTCCCCAGCTAAACAACCACACAATGGAATCACAATAGGAATCCAAGATCTGATAACAATCTAAATTTTATTCATAAAACAACTGATTACATGCAATGTGTCAGGCTGTAAGGCCTTCCCAGTTACGGCTAATTACAAATCAAATAAAATTTCTGCAAGATCCCTCAAGATCCAAAACCAAACCCTAACCGAAGCTAGCCAGATCTACAACAACAGGTCACAACAATCTGGTAGAAACCTCAAGGAAGATCTAAACTTGTGCACACAGGCCACCAATCAATCTCCTTGTTCCTAAGCCTCAACCCTAGCTCTGCAAAAAAATTGCAACTCCAGATTCCCAACCTGAATCTCTACTACTCCATACTTACCACCTACTACTTTATTTTTACTACAAATTTACCCCATACACCTTTTAAATACAAGCACGACCACAAGTCAGCCTGTTGCAAATAAATCCTTACATTAATTACATATTCAAACCACAAGTCGATCTGGAAACAAACATTAAATGATCCAGTCGGCCATTCTAATCCACTAAATGCACAAAGGATAAAGATCCAAGACCCAAATATGTCCACACACATCCTCATGATCGATCCATGTCATGATCACACGCTACACAACAAGTCAGCCTCCCAGATCTATCAGAACATAGTCGACAAGAAAAACCATTGAGCACCAAACAAAAAACTATCGAGCACCAGGAGATGTCGAGCCCCTCGACCAACACATGCCAAGCAACACCAAAGTTGAGCACCAGAAGTGTTGATTCCTTCAGCAACCAAGCTCCTTGTCCAACACTGCACCTAACAACGACCGAGAAAAACCACTCCAACTGAGTAACATTGATCCAACTTAGATCAAAACACACCATGCAGGATTGCCAACTACCCCAGGATTCTCCTACATCATAAATGATCCTGTCAAATATGGTAAAACATAGGCAACTATGAAAACTTATTGTCAATTGCAAAATTTATCTGCCGTATGTGGTAATAAACAAATCGATTGCAAAAACTTGCAAAATTGTCAAAATATGCAAACATAAACATGTCTAGATCAATTGCAAAATTATTTCGTTGATTGTGAAATAAGACTAATCAATTGCGAAAATAGAAGGGAAAAATGCGAAAAGGCACTAGCAATTGTGAAAATCTACGAATGAATGCGAAATAAGAGAAAAAGAGCTAATAAAAAAAATCTCAACCGTATAGATGAGACTGAAAACTCTTTTGGTCATCTGCAAGGGATCTGTGAGTTGTGGATTTACGTTAGGTTCACCAAAATGTCATAAGGGAAATCTACAAGACTAGAGAAACTTGGTTAGTAGCACCAAACTATATAATATAGCAAACTACAAAGCCTGATTTAAGCCCTACCAACAACAAAATAGTGAAACATCGTGAATAATTAACAAATTATATTGCAAACTAATGTATTTGAAGCTTTTGTTGCTTCTCTCTTCTCCTTCTGAAATGTTTCTTTGGATGGTGCTCAGATTTGATATTGGCAACACTTATGACTTGGGATATTCAAGAAAATGTGATAAAAGTGGCTATATGTTGATCACAATTCACTTAGAAAATCTGAATAAAGATTGTTCTCTCAAAAAATTGATCCTTATTACGAGAATAAGGAGGGTTTATATAGAGATTTAAAATTGATCGACGGTTGAGATTAATTCTAAGAAAACATGATTGGACGAACAAGATAATTAGAGATGAAGTGAAGAAGAATAAATTGTTAGAGATTTGCTTCTGTACAAATAGTTCACTGTATTCACTTTTCAGTATGGATATGTGGAAGCCTTGTGCGTTTGTTTTTATATTTTCAACATAGTTACTACACCATGTACATACACGCAGATTCAAATGTTCAGTAACAATTGAGTTATGTTACTCTGTTTACCAGACACAGTTTCAGAAGACTATTTTCAGAAAGTCGACAGTAATTTCATTGATTATTCAGCTGCATCTATCTATGGGATATGTGTGTTCAGATTCATGTTTAGTTATGAGTCTAAGTTAATTAACCAAAGGCGCTAATCGTGTTTCATCTGAAGCATGACGTTTGAGTAGTTTTGGTGGAGCCGACTATGTGAAGTGATGCGTCTATTCAGTTTGAGTTGCGTGGTTCTAATTATGTTGCGTGCTTGGTTTGGCCGACTAAAGAAGCATTGAAGTGATTCCTAAAGCCAAAAAAGATCATATCTTTTGGAGAAGATACTTATAGTAGTTCATTTGAAGATCACCAAGTGTGAATGAGAAGAGAAGAGACAAAAGAAGGACATAACAAAATGCTGATTGTTTTGGGACAGTAAAGTCATTTCATTCATTAGACAAAGATCTATGTGAAGAAGCAGTGAAAGAAAATAAATACATTGGAACTGGTCAAGACAGTAGGTCTATTTAAAAATTTCATTTTCAGATATAGTGTATATATGTTTTACTGAAGGTTGCAGCCTTCACCATATTAAGCAGTGAGCTTTTGGACAGTGAGTCCTCACCCCTAACAAGGTTATTTGTAAAAGACTCCTAACAGGGTCTGACCCTTAACCATGTCAATGTACTTATTGCATTGTAAAGATCAAATCTTAATACGGTTGTAAGATCTTCTAACATGGATTATGATACTCAATTATAGTTCTTTGTGGGTGCTAATTCCCACCGGAGTTTTTACCTAGTTTGGTTTTCCTGTAACCAAAATTGTGGTGTTCTATTCTGTGTTATCTTAAATGTGTATGTGCTTATGATATTTTGTAATTAAGTTGGAGAAAATAATTTAACTTGATGATAACTGATTCACCCCCCCCTCTTAGTTATCCCTTGGGACTATTCCAACAATTGGTATCAGAGCCAAGTGCCTTGGAGAGAAAGCCTAATAGCTTAAGGTAGATCAAATGGCGTACTTCAGGAAAGAGAGTCCTAAGTTTGATGGAGAGAATTATCTTGACTAGAAGAACAAAATGATAACACATCTTCAGTGTGTTGGTTTTGAGATTTATGAGGTTGCTACTCATGCAATTGATGTTCCCACCTTGAAGGACCTTGTAGAAGAAGATTTTACTAATAAAAAAAAGGAAGTATTCACCCAAAATGCAATTGCCAAAGAACCCCTAATCAGTGCCCTATCTGACAGTGAATTTTCTGAGATCAAGAAGGCAGACAAAGCATATTCAAATTGAAAATACCTCGAAGACATGTTTGAAGGAGAAATCCAAGCCAAGAATGCGCGCAGAAATACATGGAAGAAAAGATACAACAATTTAGAGATGCTACCTGAAGAAAACATCAGAGCTTACAATCAGAGGATTAATGAAGCAGTCTCAGGAATCAAGAACAATGGTGGAGAAATTTCAGAGGATGATATAATGGACAAATTAATGACCACATTGACAGTAGATTATGAAAGCAAGATAAACATCTTGGATGAAACCATGCAATTCTCAAAGGAATTCAAAAGAGAAACTTTGATTAGCAAAATATCAGCATTTGAGATATCAAGATTGAAGAAATAACCTAAAATGGAAACAACTTTCAAAGCCCCAGTCCATGGAAAGAAATCCTTGAGCATCTCTAGTAATAATGAGAAAGAAGAAGTTGATATAGAACTAGAATAAATCATTTCTATGATTGATAAGAAGGAAAGGAAAGCTAAAGAAAAATATGAAGGACAGCTACCATTCAAATTTTTCTCATGCAACAAAGTTGGCCACTTTGCATCCAAGTATCCTACAAGAGTCAAGAAGTACAGATCAGATTACAAACCCAAATATACTAAGGAATGCTATCATGCTGAAGATGGTGTAACTGATGATGATTCAGGAGAAGATGAAATTGGATTCGTTGCAATTAAAGATAATGAAAAAATGATTGAAACAATAGAAATTGAAGATGAAAAGAAAACACAAGAATTGGCTTTAGTTTCACAAGATGACATCAAAACAGACTGGATCATAGACAACGGGTGTTTACATCACATGACAGGTGACAAAGATAGATTTGTACATCTAGACGAGTACAAAGGTGGCATAGTCAGATTTGGAGATAACACTCCCAAACCTATCATAGGCAGAGGATCTATCACCTTAGATGGAAAGAACAAGACAGATGATGTTCTTTATGTTGATGGTTTGCATCATAACTTACTAAGTGTTGGACAATTGTTAGATAAAGGATATTAGTTGGAATTCAAAAACAACAAATGCATTATTAACAATAAAGAAGGAGACATGATTGCATCAGGCTCAAAGACGAAAGGTAATGTTTTTCAGCTTAACTCTGAAGTAAGTTGTTTTTTTGCAAAAGTGGATGACAGTTGGCTTTGGCACAAAAGACTTTGTCATATCAATTTTGACAACATAGTGAAGATAAGTAATGTAAAGGTAGTAAGAGACCTTCATAGTATTGCAAGACCAGTTGATACTATGTGCAGGGAATGTGTGATGGGAAAGCATGTGAGGACCTCATTCAGAAGGAAACAAAACTCTGCAGAGAACAAACTAGATCTAATACATATAGACCTATGTGGACCTACTCAAACAAGATCATACTATGGTGAAAGGTATTTTATTTTGTTTGTTGACGATTTCTCCAGGATGATGTGGGTTGCATTCTTAAAAGATAAATCTGAAGCTTTTGAGAAGTTCAAAATATTCAAAACTAAAGTTGAAAATGGGTCTGGATTAAAGATAAAGTGTCTGAGATTTGACAGAGGAGGAGAATTCACCTTTGATAAGTTTCTTGAGTACTGTGAAGGACATGGGATCAAAAGAAAACTAAGTGCATCCAGAACCCCTCAAAAAAATGGAATTGCATAAAGGAGGAACAGGATAATACTTGACACAGCATGCACTATCATGATTGAAGGGAAAGTTGCGCACACCTATTGGAGAGATTTAGTCAATACAGAAGTCTATACTATCAACATAATTCAACTAAGATCAGGCGCAGACAAAACACCTTATGAACTTTGGTTTGGTAATGTACCTACAGTAAAATACTTCATAATCTTTGGAAGCAAGTGCTACATCAAGAGAGATGATGGTGTTGGCAAATTTGATGCTAGAAGCGATGAAGGTATTTTTCTTGGTTACTCTACTAAGAGCAAAGCTTACAGATGTTTTAATTTAAGGTTGAAGAAAATCATTGAGAGTGCACATGTGAAGATTGATGAGAAGTTCATGATTCAAAAGAGATATTATGAATATGCACCTATGATTGAAGATGAACCTAGACCTGTCAATAAGGATACAGTTATTGAAGAAATGTTTGACTGTATTGATGTATCATGCAATAACCCTGAACCAAGTGAAGAAGAATTACTGATTACAAATGAGAGTGTCACACTTAAAATTTCAAAATACACATCCAAATACCACTATAAAGAAGATATCATTGGAGATCAGAGCAGTAAAGTCTTGACAAGATCCAGAGAAAAAGGTTCAACCGTTGATGAAGAGGTATGCTTACTTTCACAGATTGAACCCTTAAGTGTTGAAGATGCGTGTAATGATTCAGATTGGCAAAGTGC
>MU228002.1:622341-635895 GCA_018584345.1 Thuja plicata | reverse complement strand
TTAGATCAAATAATGAAGAATGACACATGGGAATTGGTCCCTAGACCTTGTGACAAGAACGTGATTGGAACTAAGTGGATATTCAGAAACAAAATGAATGAAGATGGGACAGTGATAAGAAATAAAGAAATATTGGTATGTGTTAAAGGATATGCGCAAAGAGAAGGAATTGACTATTCTGATACATTTGCCCCTGTGAGCAGAGTGGAAGCTATAAAGTTATTTTTAGCCTATACAACATTCAAGAACTTCAAAGTTTATCAGATGGATGTCAAGTCAGCTTTCTTGAATGGTGACTTGAAGGAAGAAGTCTACATAGAGCAGCCTAAAGGATTCAAACTTTCAGACAAACCAGACATGGTATGCAAACTAAAGAAAGCCCTCTATGGACTTAAACAGGCCCCAAGAGCATGGTATGAGAGACTTGATGGCTACTTAACAAAGATTGGATTCAAAAAGGGAGCAACATATTGCAACCTATTCATCAGAGAGACAATTGAAGGTTTACTACTTATTGCTATCTTTGTTGATGACATTATTTTTGGAGGTAATGACAAGCTTAGTGCAGAATTTGCAAAAGAGATGCAGAGTGAATTTTAAATGAGCATGATTGGACCTATCAAATATTTTTGGGATTAAATGTAAAACAAATAGACAAAGGCATATTCATAAATTAGTCTAAATATGTGAAGGAGATATTAAAGACTTTCAAGATGGAAGATTGCAAGCCAGTAAGCACCCCCATGACAATAGGAAGCAAGCTTTCTAAAGATGATGATTCCACAATAGTTGACAAGACACTATACAAGTCTATGATTGGAAAACTCATATATCTCACTCAATCTAGACCCGATATTTCTAATACAGTTGGCATTGTTGGAAGATTTGCAGCTCAACCTAAACAAAATCACTTAATGGCAATAAAAAGAATATTCAGATACTTAAAGGGAACTATAGACTATGGTTTATGGTATCCTAACTCAGAGAATGTACAACTTCATGTGTATATTGATGTTGATTGAGCAGGTTGTGTTGATGACAGAAAGAGTACCTCAGGAGGATCAGTATTCCTTGGAGACAGATTGGTCACTTGGACAAGCAAGAAGCAGAATTGTATTTCTCAGTCAACAGCTGAGGCAGAATATGTAGCAGCAACATTGAATTGTTCTACAATTGTTTGGATCAAACAGATGATAAAAGACTTTGAAATTCAGATTTATTATCCTATTGTTATTCATTGTAATAACACTAGCACTATCAATATGTCAAAGAACTCTGTGATGCACGCAAAGACAAAATACATTGAAATAAAATATCATTTTCTAAGAAAAAAAGTCGCAGACAAAGAAGTAAAGTTGGATTATGTGAGCACTAAAGAACAGTTACCAGATATTTTTACAAAGCCTTTATCAAAAGATACTTTTGAGCATCTCAGGGAGAAGCTAGGAGTAATTCCCTTTCATGAGTCTGATTAGAATTTGTAGCAAGAGCATCAGTCCTTGGTGACTGATGAATGGTTGACTACTCTACTTCTGGAGTAGTACTTGTGCTTAATGGTATTTGACACCCTTTACCATTGATGTCAAAGCGGGAGTATATAGTAAGGGGGGGCATATACTCTGGGGGAGTATATAGTCATGAAAATAAAAACACAGTCAGAGGAGCTGCAGCAGTAAAAAGGAACCTTTGATGAGGATATTGAGAAGATTGTAAAAAGGAGGATACTTTGGGTTGATAATGTTTTATATCATATGTTGCCATCAATGTCAAAGGGGGAGATTGTTGGAGATTTGCTTTTGTGCAAATAGTTGACTGTATGTTTGTCATTAATAACAACATATAGTATACAATAGTTAACTGTATTCACTTTTGAGTATGGATATGTGGAAGCCTTGTTACTCTGTTTACCAGACAGTTTTAGAAGACTATTTTTTAGAAAGCCGACAATAATTTCATTGATTATTCAGTTGCGTCTATCTATGGGATATGTGTGTTCAGATTCATGTTTAGTTATGAGTCTAAGTTAATTAACCAAAGGCGCTAATCATGTTTCATCCGAAGCATGACATTTGGGTAATTTTGGTGGAGCCGACTATGTGAAGCGATGCATCTATTCAATTTGAGTTGCGCGGTTCTAATTATGTTGCGTGCTTGGTTTGGCCGACTAAAGAAGCATTAAAGTGATTCCTAAAGCCAACAAAGATCATATCTTTTGGAGAAGATACTTATAGTAGTTCATTTGAAGATCACCAAGTGTGAATGAGAAGAGAAGAGACAGAAGAAGGACATAATAGATTGTTGATTGTTTTGGGACAATAGTCATTTCATTCATCAGACAAAAATCTATATGAAGAAGCAGTGAAAGCAAAACAATACATTGGAACTGATCAAGACATTAGGTCTATTTAAACAGTTCATTTTCAGATATAGTGTATATCTATTTTACTGAAGGTTGTAGCCTTCACCATATTAAGCAGTGAGCTTTTGGACAGTAAGTCCTCACCCCTAACAGGGTTATTTGTAAAAGACTCCTAACAGGGTCAGACCCTTAACCAGGTCACTGTACTTATTGCATTGTAAAGATCAACTCCGAACAGGGTTGTAAGATCTTCTAACAGGGATTATTATACTCAAGTACAGTTCTTTGTGGGTGCTAATTCCCACTGGGGTTTTTACCTAGTTTGGTTTCCCTGTAACCAGAATTGTGGTGTTCTATTTTGTGTTATCTTAAATGTGTATGTGCTTATGATATTTTGCAATTAAATTGGAGAAAATAATTTAACTTGCTGATAATTGATTCACCCCCCGCCCCTACCCGCCCCCCCTTCTCAGTTATCCCTTGGGACTATTCCAACAGAAATTCCATTTAAGAAGAGAAAAAGAAAAGAAGATAAAGATTGAAAATATATTTCAATTCTGGAGAAAATCAGTTTCCGAAATCCAATTGATTTTTTTATTAAAAAATCATTTTCATTTTCAGTTTTGAGGATAATAAATGATTTTTTTTTTTTTAAAGATTATTTCTGATTTTCAAAATTTTGGATTCCTTATGAAATTGATTTTTCTGATTTTTGGAAGATTTTAGAATTAAAATTGAATTTAAAAAGACTGTGGAATTAATTCGAAATTAGAGTGAAATTAAATAGAAATTAGTCAGAAATGAAATTAAGATGAAATTAAATTGATTTGGACATTAATTTAGTTGAGAAGAATTAATTGACTAATTTAAATAATTAATGACAATTATTTAAACTATGAGGATTTATAAATTTAATTTAATTAATTGGTAAAGACAATGAATAAATTCAAGTAAATTAATTAAATAAGATTAATTATTTAATTAATATTAAAAAATAATTAAATGATGAAAAAATTAGGACATAGCAGAATTAAAACAATTAAAGAACTATTTAATTAATAGAGAAATAATTAGTAATTAAATGTGAACTCGTAAATCTATTATTTTTTAATGTCTACAAATATAAGTGACTTGAATATTATAATCCAATCACAATTGTAGTGGTGGACATGTCTTTTAGTAATGTTCATGACTTTCTTTCATCGGGTCCAATCTATGCTCTCTGCACTGATGCTACCTCCATGATTTGTTGTTTATCTTTCCAGTTTCAATGAAACTGATGACCCTGGGTACACATCCCATCAGTAACATTCTTCGTGTGCAGTGATTGATGAAACACTTTTCTTAATTTCCCAATCTCTGTTTCGACATTCTGTCCACATTTTGTCATAGGAATATTGAGTTGATCCCTACCAGTCGTTTGTGATAGAAACTCTTTGCTCCTGCATAATAACCCAACCATTATAAGTTGCAGTTTCACCTTCAAATTCTGTTACTTCGAAAGCCCAAGGTTCCCATTTTTCTTATATGGTGCAGACCAGACCACAACCACTGGTGTCGGTGTACTCTGCAACCATCTCATTCCACAATATCTTTCCAATGTTTAGATAGTTCATATGTCTCAATATATCCCCAAGTGTTTTCAAATCCATCACTCCCTTCTCTTGTCACGCCACAAACCTGTTAATTGCATCTGTTTCCCACACATAATCTGTATGGCTATCTGATGGGAAGGACTTGGATGTTCCCGGTATATGCTTCCTCTTACATGGAATGGCGGATCGATTAAACATGCAGGGATATGAAAGTTTAAAATTGGATTGGCTTAGAATTGGGATAACACCTCGTTAGGAGGCTATTTTTGTCTCAATTCCAATGCATAGTTGGAAGGCTAGGTCTACTCTCACCTTAGGCATTTAGAATTGGGAAATTAACACCTCGTTAGGAGGCTATTTTTGTCTCAATTCCAATGCATAGTTGGAAGGCTAGGTCCACTCTCACCTTAGGCATTTAGAATTGGGAAATTAACACCTTGTTAGGAGGCTATTTTTGTTTCAATTCTAGTACATAGTTGGAAGGCTAGATCCACTCCCAGCTTAGGCATTTAGAATTGGGAAAACGTCTCATTGGAATGCTATTTTTGTCTCAATTCTAATACATAGTTGGAAGGCTAGGTCCACTCTCACTTTAGGCATTGATTTTATATTATAGTGGAGACCTATTAAATTAGGCCATTTAAAGGAAAATTATTGTGATAGAACTAACCCTTGGGGGTTCATCATAAGCCCTTCCTTAAATAACCTATCTTCTTCACTTATACCTTCATTTTGTACCATTTCTATTTTTGGAGAGGAGTTTTGATTCTATTGGGTTTTCTCCTTTTCCCTGTTTTAAGAGAATTTTGTACATGGGTACTTGATATAGCTAGTAGCTAGGATCTATCGTTGTGATTATTTACATGAATCCCTAAGTTGCACTTAACAGGAGGTGTTGGTGTAAATAGTGACTTTATCAAACTAGTTAGCTTATAGCATGCCTAGAGAGAGTCTTATTCATATTAATTAAGTCTCCACTTACGGACTTTTAGAGTTTTGTCTCATCTCATGTAGTTGAGACATGTGCCTTCACATGCGAGACATCTATTGTATATACACTTGCCACTTTCTCTCATACTTGTTAAGTGAGCTCAAAAGTGTTCCATATTTAGAAGGGTAGTTAGTTATTGACTCCTACCTTCTCACATCATCCTTGCCTATCTATGCAAGCTTCATCATTGCATTTTTATACACTCTCAGTGTATATGACATACATAGCTATTCGTACTAATTTGGTTTCACTTAAGAATTTTCTCTTCACTACTCAATATTTTTGGCAACATAATTGATTGTAAACTCTCTCTAGATGCCTTCATCCCTTCACAAATTTTTAAAAAATCTTTGGAGATATACTCTCTTCCTCTATCTAATTTGTAGACCTTTGATGAAGTCTCCACATTGCTTCTCAACTAAGGCCTTAAAACTCTGTAAATTTCTCAGACTTAGAGATTTATGCTTCAACAATTGATGAATGACTGCAAGCAAACCGTTTGATTTATGACTGCAACCAAAACGTTTGATAAAACAACATTTTATCGTTTGGCTACACTTCATTCTATCTCATGTTTTCACCTTTTCCAATCACCCAAACTCGTCAGTTGGTATTGAGTGGTACGCATGAGTTTTCATCTCTTTAACTGATACTTATAATTTGGGTGATAATGAAATGAAATATACATTAGTGTTTCTTAATTGGAATAAACTTGTCCTTACATTCGGAGGGGGCCATCGGTTGCAACAACTGAGATTCCTGCCATTTTTAGAGATGAAGAAGCGTAATCATATGTTAACCGTGCATACCATGTGGTGTGGTATAGAGGATGAGTTTAATCCAAATACGACATCATACCGTATTCATGGTTATCTCTTCATCTCTTCTGCCTTTTATGTTTCCCTCATATTGTGCAAACTCTGTTCTTCTACAGTGGGATGCCATTATTATCTTCTCTACTGTTGAATGCTTCAACCATTTGCGGAAACTAGATAGAATACAAAAACTCCATGTTCTTTGATTGCAATTTCATCCTTAATCTAGTTCATTATATATATATGCAATTTTCAAGTATTTTTTGCTGGTGCCCTTGAGAATTTTAGTTTGAGCCAGAATTTCCAAAGATATATCATGGGTTGAGGTTAGGGTACTGCAAAGCCTCTAAGATATGTGATGAGGCTGTGAATCGATGGATAGGGCAGGCCTATTTATGAAATTTTGATCCTAATGCCTGTAGTATAACCGTTGTAGGAGCAGGATAAGCCAAAGCACTGCAAATTTTCTTTCAAATGGAGATACAGAACGAATTTCGCCGACTCCATGGGGGAAAAACGGGGTAAGTGTTATTCAGTGCTAGCAAACAGAGTGCCTGTGAAATGAAAGTGAATTCTTTTCACTTAAGGAGTGCACTAGTAGGATCTATTGTAGTATGGATTACATAGACAATTCTAATAGTTTTTCTCAGAATTATCTTAAATCATAGTCCATGTTATTGGACATTCCTAACTACCCGACTGACTGAGAGCCAAGCATTGTTCAGTCTACTAGTGATGGCACTAAAAGCTTTGTCAATGAATTTGGGTGTGACTATCATCTTCTCTTGGATGCTGTGTTCACTGCCTTCTAATCATTGCTGATCGAAATTTTATTTTAACTATTAAAAGCTGCTTCTAAACTCAGTATCATAGCAAGATCTACCTATTTAGCATTTTGTCATATTAAGGATTTAGTTCCAGATTCATATCCAGTCATTTATCACCGTACTTCATCAACAGTTTCACGTTCACAGCCTGAGTTGAATGTCTCCTACAAATCTCATTGTGTTTGGGTTGATTACTTACCCATGGCTGGCAAAATGAGTATCACCTGCCCTGCATCCTCAACGTGACCGAAATCACATAGTAGCCATAAGTTTACCTTTAGCTTACAAAGATGCCCATGCTATTCTCTGAATGGTAGTGCTTCAAAATGAGTATAATCATTAAGTTTTCAATGAGGATCGTGATAACGGATGGCATGATTAATCTAAACTCTTATTTTGCTTTAAACAATGTTTCAGATATGAGACAGAAGTTTGGTGTGCCCAAAAAGTAAACATAAAAGTTCCATCAGACCATTCTAGACTCTGACAATTGTTTTCTCTTTTTATGATATATAAAATTAAATTGACCTCTTAGCTTTTCTTTTCAGTAAATATATTCTTTCAAGCATTATTTGCTTCCGCTGACAAAATATTGGACATCTGTAAATACCTCCTACTTTAAGTGCCTCAGTACTTCCCTCTTGTTGGTGAGATATTGATATCATACTTTTTGTTTGACAGATGGAGAGTAAGACTTGGCAGAAGAGGGCAAGTAATCCGGTCCAAGCTTTTTGGCAAGAAGAGCATTGAATTGGGTAGAATGGAGAATTCTCATTCTCCAACCCATGGAGATTCCAGTAGTACGACAACTCCAGAACCTGAGAGCTCCTCATTTATGTGCACAAGCAGCGAAAACACGCAGCATCCTGACGCCTTAAATATGGGTTTGAGTGTAGACACACTGGACAGTGATAACCACATAGAAACATGCCAGATCCCAGTGCATAACAAGTGGATATTTGGCAGAGTTCTAGACCCAAGGAGCAGAGCAGTTCTGGAATGGAATCGCTTCTTTCTTCTTGTCTGTGGAATTGGATTAGCCATAGACCCCTTATTCTTCTATGCTCTTTCTGTCAGTGAAAAATTCAAGTGTCTGTACGTCGATGGCTGGTTTGCAATAGCAGTCACAGTTCTAAGATCCGCGAGTGATGCAATGCATTTGTGGAACATATGGCTGCAGCTTAAGTTAGCATGTGTTTCAAAGGAATCTCTAGTTGTAGGTTCTGGAAAGCTTGTGACAGACCCTCGTTTCATTGCTTTGAAATACCTGGGATCCAGAAAAGGGTTTTTATTTGATGTTTTCGTTATCCTGCCTTTTCCTCAGGTCAGACATAGATACATAGTTTATCGTTGTTCTAACCCGGTCATTTTTTATATAAGTAGAAGCATATGGTAGATTACCCATCATCCCCCCGCCCCCCTCCTGAAGAGGTTATTTCTGTCTTATATTGCAATCGGTATGTCACTGATAGTCAATTTTAAGGTGAACTTGATTTGAATTCATGTTGTGCTGTTTTCAGATGGTTTTATGGGCGGTGGCTCCTGTGCTTATAGAGAAAGGAGACATCGTGATGATAATGAGTGTTTTCTTGATTATGTTTTTGTTCCAGTACCTTCCCAAGGTGTATCACTATATTCACCTTCTTCGAAGAATGCAGCATGTAACTGGTTATGTTTTTGGCACAATCTGGGCAGGGTTTGCTCTGAACATACTTGCATACTTTGTTGCTGCTCATGTAAGTTGATTTGTTGATTAGTGATGAACTAATCCGTTTATGTATTTCAAACTTGTGAAACGAGCAATGATCTTTTTATTAACTTCCTGATGAGATGCTTTAGAATCTATAGCACCAAATTGGCATCAACCATAGTCAACCATAGTCTTTCCTCATTACTGCTTTGAACTTCGAAATGGTCTAAAGCTACGTTTCAAACTTTTAAGCAATCCTCTATCTAAATCTAATTATCTAGTTGTTTGATTGAGTGGCAGCCTCTCAAGATTCTAAATTTTACATTATCTCATTGCTTGATTGAATGTTATAATCTTGCTCATACCCAGGCAGTAAGGCATTGCGCGTCCTCTATTTCATGGAAATAAACAAGCGTCTTTTTATGTTCTTCCAGCAGTCTTATTCTAAGTTAATAAATTACATCATTTACTGGGGGTTTAATTGTTAGGCTGCTGGTGGTTGCTGGTACCTGCTTGGCATTCAAAGAGCTGCAAAATGTCTACAAAAGCAATGTGAAGTCACCAAGGGTTGTGATTTCAACATATTGGGCTGTGGCAGTCCTATCTTTTATGGCTCATCAATAGTCAGAAATCCAGAGAGACTAGCTTGGAGTGTGAATAATTATGTGGAAGCAATCTGCATAAAAGGAGATGGCAGATTCAACTACGGTGCTTACAAATGGGTGGTTCCTCTAGTTACTAACACAAACCGCATAGAAAAGATTCTGTTCCCAATCTTTTGGGGTTTAATGACACTGAGGTATGATGTTCTGTAGTTAATAGTGTAATTCCTAAAGATACTGAATTCTTTGTTTCAGATTTTTCCTTCTCTGTAACATTGCACTTGAATATTTTTTTGGATGAATTTAAACTGATGGTATACATAATTGACAGCACATTTGGCAATTTGGAGAGCACTACAGAATGGCTGGAGGTGATTTTCAACATTATTATTGTAACAAGTGGATTGCTTCTAGTCACAATGCTTATTGGCAATATCAAGGTGAACTCTAAATTCTAAGATAAACGTATGCTTTTTCCGTTCAACATTACTACTTACATTTGCAGCAGAGACAGTCCGTCAAAATTGTAAGAAAATATTTATGGATAAAGACAGCCTAGAAATGTAAGACTAGTAATCAAGAAGCTCAAATGCATTTATATGGGGTTATTATTAAATTGATGTTTTTGTGTCCATTGTATTCATTTCTTGAATCATCCACCATATCTCATTAAATTTAGAGGAAACCCATCTCTTATCACTCAGTAAAGGTCAATACTTATCTTGACACTCCTTGCACGATTGCAACTTCTAAAAAGTTTATAAAACTAAATTATTGGATTTGATCATGTGTTTAAAGGTGTTTCTGCATGCTGCAACTTCTAGGAAGCAATCCATGCAGCTCAAAATGAAAAACACTGAATGGTGGATGAGACGCAGGCAGTTGCCTCAACGTTTGAGACAGAGAGTAAGACACTATGAAAGACAGAAATGGGCTGCAATGCGAGGCGTAGATGAAAGTGCAATGATCCACAATTTGCCTGAAGGTATCAGGCGAGACATCAAATATCACCTTTGCTTAGATCTTGTGCGCCAGGTATACCAATTTATCAAGAGAGTTGCCCTTGAAAAGTGCTAGAAACTACCTGAAATCAAAATTTAGGCATAATGGAGACACTGCCAACAAACCATTCTAAGAGCACATTTATGGGTATTGATTTGTTTTCGGAATTTGAAATTGTGCAGGTGCCCCTGTTTCAACACATGGACGACCTGGTTTTGGAGAATATCTGTGATCGGGTCAAATCAATGCTCTTCACCCCGGGTGAAACGGTAAGCTATTAGAAAATTGCATAATCCCCTGCTAAGCAGATTTAAATGTCAATAGAACCAATCCACATAAGGGTTTCATTTGTGATTTCTCAAAATTGGTTTACATAATTCACTGCTAAGCACATTAAATGTCTACATACTTAATCCACATTGAGATTTCATTTGGGATTTCTCAACATTCATTTGCAGAATCCACAGCTACTGAGCTAAGCAGATTTAAATGTCAATAGAATCAATCCACATTGGGGTTTCATTTGGGATTTCTCAAAATTGGTTTGCATAATTCACTGCTAAGCACATTAGAGACTTAATCCACATTGGGATTTCATTTGGGATTTCTCAACATTGGTTTGCATAATCCCCGATTCCCCTGCTAAGCAGATTTAAATGCCTATAGAATAAATTCACATTGGGGTTTCATTTGGAATTTCTCAAAATTGGTTTGCATAATTTGCAGCTTAGCACATTTAAATGTCAACAGACTTAATCCACATTGGGATTTCATTTGGGATTTCTCAACATTGATTTGCATAATCCACTGCAAAGCAGATTTAAATGTCAATAGAATCAATCCACATTGGGGTTTCATTTGGGGTTTCTCAAAATTGCATAATCCACATTGGGGTTAGATTTAGGATTTCTCAAAATTGCATAATCCACATTATTTGGGATTTATCATAATTGCATAATCCACATTAGGATTTCATTTGGGATTTCTCAAAAATGCGTAACCACATTGGGGTTTCATTTGGGATTTGTCAAAATTGATTGGCAGATAACAAGAGAAGGCGACCCAGTACAGAGAATGCTCTTCATAGTCCGAGGTCACTTCCGCAGCACAAACCAGCTCACCAATGGCGTTACGAGCAGTTGCATGTTGGGCCCGGGGAACTTTTGCGGCGACGAATTGCTCTCCTGGTGCCTTCGTCGCCCTTTCGTAGAACGCCTCCCTCTGTCTTCCGCAACAATGACTAGTGTGCAAACCACAGAGGCATTTGGACTGGATGCAGAAGACCTCAAGTACATCACTCAACATTTTCGCTACACCTTTCTGAGCGACAAGCTCAAGCGGACCGCCAAGTACTACTCTCCAGGCTGGCGTACCTGGGCTGCTGTGGCAATCCAACTGGCATGGCGGCGTTATAAGGCTCGATTTGCACTAAGTTCCCTGTCTTTTGTCAGAATGCGTCGACCACTTTCCAGATGTTATTCTGAGGAAGATCGCTTGCGTCTATACGCTGCTCTTCTTGCATCTCCCAAACCCCATGATGAAGATTTTGTGTTTCCTTCCACTGAGTAAACACAGAAAACGATATTCAATCTCTGGAAATCCATGCAGATCAATTCAAAGCTCTTCTGCAAGAGTAAATCTTGCCTGGCATATTTCTGCATTTGCAAAAACCTCATCCCTCCAAGTATTTTTTTATAATAAAAGATCATTACAAATCACAGTTGTAAAAACATTTAACTCCGGCCACTAATTTGTGGGTGAAATTCTTGAATTCATGGACACTTTTCATTTTAGTCATTTTGTTATATTGTACCCTTTTTCCTAAATTTAAATAATTTTATATGAATATTTGAATTTTTTTTATTATGTTTTAATATTTAGTTGAGATGAAGTCAGTTATATAATGTACAAATCAATTTAACAAAATCTATTTTAAAATCAATCAAAATTCTTTTGGAATGATATCATTTCATGAATCATGTGGTGGCATTTTATATGATTTAATTTTGTTATATAATGTACAAATCAATTTAACAAAATCTATTTTAAAATCAATCAAAATTCTTTTGGAATGATATCATTTTATGAATCATGTGGTGGCATTTTATATGATTTAATTTTGAAGGACAAGATGGTAATTCTTGGATGTATTCTTAAAAATATCTAAGCAAACACACATCAAAGTAAAAGACAAAAATAATTACAACGAGGAAAGTATTTATTAAATCATAAATTATTAAGGTCAAAACTTTTAAAAATAAGAGGGCATGTCATATCATAGTACTAGGTGGCCATTTTTTACATTAAGAATGTAGTTTAACTCATAAATTTACTAGCAAAATAAGTTATATATGAAGGTAGATAGTATTATGATCATGTACGTGTAATAATTAAACTTTTTAAAAATAATTTTTTATGTGTTTATATCAATCAACAAACCAAAATATTTAAAAATGGTATCAAATGACAACAAAAACCAGACTCCAGTGCTAGTGATGGAGGTGATTCTTCTGATTTTGGAGTGTGTGAAGGTAGCTTGGAGGATGATTTAGGAGCATTCAGAGTGTAAAAGCAATCTTGCATCACCCAAAAATATTGTCTAGTTTTTCTATAGGGGTTATCTTTGGGTAGGGTACCTAGTTTTTGCAAGTTTAATATTTTAAATAAGTTGATCATTTGAGCACAAATTGTTCCAATTGCTTCCCTAGAGGTTCATTTTGGATATATAATTTTGTCGGTAAAGTTTCATGGCAAGATCAAGTATGGTTTTGAAGATATTGAATTTCTTTTTTTGGTGGGGTGACACAAAAACTTTGAACTCAGTTTTGAGGGTCTTAGAGGCTCTGAAAGGGGGTCAAACGTTATTCAACTAGTGTTTCGCAAACACAAAGCTATAGAGTACTTCGAGAGGTTTTTGAAATGGGGTTATAATGACCAATCAACTCAATGGTTCACAAGTTATGGCTTTCAGAAGTTGAGCCACCAGGACTCAAGTTTCAATACAAAAGGAAGAGGGAGAAAAATCACTTAAGGCGGGAAATTGAACTGTTGGGCGCCAAAAATAGGAAAAATCACTTTCTATAATCTTCTAAAGCGGTTAATTGTGCTACTTATATAGCGAAGAAGCGGGGTTTTAGGGCTCAGTTCCAAAAGTGTAGACTGTGGCTCTATCTTGTAGATTATTGTAATGAAAATGCTCATGTGGTTGTAACATGTTATTGTTTCTGAAATTGTAATGTCATTTCATTGAAGATAATAGAAAGCAAGTGTTATGTTCTTGACATTGTTTTGTTCTTGCAATTTTCTATTTATTTCCTTGTTATGTTGAGTTGTTGGAATTATTGGAATGATGTACTGAGAGGGGAGGGGTGAATCAGTACCTCTAAAACTTTTTATATGATTGGCCCATTAACCTTTGTGTCATTATATTTGTAAATACCTATCTATATGTTCATCTTTGATTATGTATGTGTAGTCATAATATAAGTTCTTTGCATGTATAAACATTCAAGAAACATTCATGAAAACAAATAACACATAACACAAGATATGATATCGCAGAAAACTCCTGTTAGGAAGTAAAAACTGCGGTGGGGATGTCTACCCACAAAACTTCACTATCTGCAAATAAGAAGGGAGCCGGTAAAGGCTTACAATTGATCACTTCTGATGA
>MU228002.1:559008-617893 GCA_018584345.1 Thuja plicata | reverse complement strand
TTTTACCCTACCACACATGCACCAAACATGAGTTCTGTGTCGGTGATAGTGTTGACCTTGAGAGCTCTTTTGTCTGATTTTGCACCAGTTAGCTTTTCTACTTCCTTTAGAGATGGGTGCTTGTGAGCTTGCGGTTTGTTGGTTGTAGGATATCCAGTAACTGCATGAATAACATCCTTTGTTATTCATTTTGGCTTATTAAGCCATAAAGTATGGTTATGCATTCTACTAAGGACTATCTTTATCCATTCTATTTTAAAAACTCTGGGAAAGTGTAATGCATTTGTGAGTCCTATCACTTCCAGATGCTTGTGCTCTTCTTTCAGGTTTCCAGCTTCATCACATAGTGCTTTGTAGGCATTATCTAGGTCTAGATCTCCCAATTCTGAGATCTTACAGTGTATAGAGGACCTTATGTCTTCTACTAGTAAAACCCTAGGTGGGATACTGGAGAATGCTCCGGAATCATCAGGTTGTGATGCGATTTCTGGGTGCAGCTTGTATTTTGGTTCAACACAAGTGCCTTTGTTGACAAGCTTGATCGTTTTCTTCTTATATTCCTTCAACTTTTTGACTCTTGAAGTAGATGCCATCGTGTCTCAGAAATTTAGGGTTTTTTTTGTAAATTAAATAGTGCAGTCGGTAAATGCAGGTACTTACTAAATCTCTGTGATTGCCCGTGAATCCTCTGAGTGGTGTTAGAATATTGTTGGAGTCACTCTTCAATTTTTCTCTTCAATCGCTCTGCTGGGCTCTCTTGGTTGCTTGAAAATCGTGGGTGCGAAATGAGTTCAACCATCGGTCTTTTATAACTTTTGTTCCCTAAGTTGTCATTAATGCTCACCAAATCGTTGGTATACAAAGACTGAGTTCATCGGTTGATGCATAAATAAAATCTTCGGTGTAGGCGTAAAGTGTCAGGGTTGCCAGCAGCTTTGATGACTTCACCGATGATTATCGGTAAAGTGGCGAAGATAGCTTTCGTCGGCTCAAGGATCACCGATGTCCGTCGGTTTACACTTAGCCACTTGGCTTTTGTGTAATGACCGATACATTCTGGTAAGTAGTGTTAACTTTTCTGTGTGTGTTTACCGATGCATATTTGCACCCAATAATCGATGGTTGTTTTTCAATAACATTTAAAAGTGATAATATAGTGCATCTTTAATAATGTTGATTTGTCTATATGATCAAATATGTAAATGGAACAGATGCATAATATAAATTTTCATAATGCAGTTCGATACTTACTTGTGCAATTTAGTTGGAAATGGTGATGCCACCAGATCCATTGGATGGGGCGTCATTATCCGCATTGCTAGTTCCAGCACCTTCAATGTTTGTGGCTTTTACCCACATCTTGTTTCTCATCTTCTTAATTTCATCAATGGTATTTCCATTGGGATAAATACTTGTTTCTGTCAGTCGGTCTTTGCAATCTTTTATCACATATCCAACCTTATGACAATGTAAACATACCATTCCAGGATTGAACCATCCTCTTGGTTTTCTAGTCCATTTTCTCATACAGTTAGCAGATATATGACCATACCTTCCACATGATGTGCAATTTACCCATGTGTTATAGTCCCAAACATATGAGTTACCTTTTCTTGTTGGTTTGTAGCCATTATTAGGTTCTTTTGGTGTCTATGCCTTCTTACTCTTTTTCCAGCATTACTAATATGTATATCCATTCATTTTGCAAGTAGGGCAGTACTTGTCCATATAGGTTTCCTTCTTTGGATTTGTCACCTTGGATCTGTAATCATATGCCTTGTTTCCTTGCTTGTGACATTAATAACAATTACCAATGAAAGTAGATTTTGATTGAGGAATTCCTTTCATTTTGTTTCTGCAAACGTTTGAGGTGTGGCCTGGTTTTCCACAGTGATTGCATGACAGCTTCTTGGTTCTTGGAGTTACATATACATTCTTTTGATTTGATTGATTAGATGACTCTCCATTGTCGGTGTAACCTATTCTTGTGTAGTTGTTGACTCTTCTTTGACCGTCAAGGAAATCATCCATTCTTTTGTTGCTATCTTCAGCTTTCTTGATCAATTCATTGTGTTGATTCTGAATTCTGACTTCATGCTTTAGTTTCTCATTTTCTTCCCTTAGCTCACCGATGATCTGTATTCTTTCATTGAGTTCAGTATTTAATCTGTTTTCTTCTTGACTCATAAGAATAATATGGTTGGTAATCTCATGGTGATGTTCAGTAAGTCTTTGAATTTCTTATTCTTTTTCTTGTAGCTTTTATGTTATTTTCCTCCTATCATCAATAGCCAATGTTCTCTCTAATTCAGCTTTTCTTGAATCATTCACGACATCAATCATTTTTACCATCTGAGTTTCTTGACCGATTTGCAGCATTTTGATTTGTTCTGTCAGATGTAGATTGACTTTTTGTAGACTTGTGATCTCTTTTACTGATGTGTCTGAAGCTTTGCTCATTGATGATTCAACATAGTTGAAGTAATCTAGGATCTCCTCTTCTTGATAATCTTTTTCATTAAGCCTCATTGCCATGATCTTTATTTCATCAAGCAACTTTCTCATGCTTACTCTCGCCTCTTTATACTGCTCCTAGTAAATCTGAATTTGCAATTGCTCATTCTCAATAGTCTTGTCTAGTCTATACTTTTCCATCGTGTGGATCTTTTCTCTTAAGTCTTTAATCTTTTCAAGAAAGAGACTTAGCTCTGATACCAATTGTTGAAATTATTGGAATGATGTACTGAGAGGGGAGGGGTGAATCAGTACCTCTAAAACTTTTTATATGATTGGCCCATTAACCTTTGTGTAATCAGATTTGTATATAGCTATCTATCTATTCATCTTTGATTATGTATGTGTAGTCATAATATAAGTTCTTTGCATGTATAAACATTCAAGAAACATTCATGAAAACAAATAACACATAACACTTGATATGATATTGCAGAAAACTCCTATTAGGAAGTAAAAACTGTGGTGGGGATGTCTACCCACAAAACTTCACTATCTGCAGATAAGAAGGGAGTTGGTAAAGGCTTACAATTGATCACTTCTGATGATCTACCCTGTTAAGAGTATTAGAGTGGAGACCTATTAGGATCTACTTCATTTGAAGCTTTAGCAACACCGTTAGGTGTGCACTTTGTTAAGAGATTTATCAAAGAACTGTTAAGTCCACCTTCTACAAAAGGATTTATGTTGTGATGCACTTGTTAGAATGCAACTACAATATAAATATTGATCTGATAGTGAATGCAATCTCTAATTGCTGATAACAGATCCTATATAGCTTACACTGTATGTATGTAATCACCTTGAGTGATTGAGTAATACCTTGTCTCTGCTCGTTGGTAGCCTTCCTGTGTTCTTGATAACTGTTGTGATCTGTTTCTAAACTTTGCATGAATTCTCTTATTTTACTTAGATGCTCTCCATATCTACTATCATATTCAAATGATTACAAGTCTCTCTTATTACAAATGATGGAACATCTATTTATATTAGTTTCTAGCTCTATTCTTGATTCACGCTATTCAAATTAACTCTAGATCCAAGGTTTACAACTTGACCTTGATCTTTAGTTAGATATGTTTTAGATCCGTTAGGATGCTTTAAAACATTTACAATATGCTTGCTTGACCCTCAAGTTAAGATTTAAAACAAATAAAAACTCTATAAATAGAATTACATTGCTTTATCTAACGTGTAAAATGAGATCCACTTTTTGCAGGTTCTTTAACTGACTGTCGGTTCTGATGGTCGGGCTGCTCTGTCAATTTGTCAGTTTTCTTCTCCATTGGTGTTCCTTACTTGAACTGTTCGTTGGGTATGCCTTTTCTTCTCCGTCAGTGATGTTCTCAAAATTGTATCGTCGGTTATGATTGTCGTCGGTAATTTCTATACTTAGCATTTTTACGTTAGACATTTTGTCTTGTCGGGTATGCTTGTTGTCCGCCGGTTATGCTTACTGTATGCCGATTATGCTTATACTGATGACCTTTATCATGTTTTTCCCTTTAAGTATACTAATGGAAAAACTTAATGTCATCACGAGTGTGTTTGGTTGAATAAGAGGAGTACCCTTCATCAAGTGGTATCAGAGAAGAAGTTCCTGACTGTGTAGACAGATCGCCAAACATGAGGCAATTTGCACCAGGATTGTGGTTGAGGGTCTGAGAGATAAGTACAGAAAATGCCTCCACAAAGGAATCGTGATGACATAAGAGGGTTTTAGAGCCATCTAGAGGCAAGTGCAAGCACTGCAAGAGGAGTTTTGTAGAAGAACTGATATTAGGGAAAGAGATGCAAGTGAGGATGAATTTGAAGGACAATTTGAAGAAGAATAAGAAATGGCTAGAGATCTTGATGAAGCTATCTTTTTTAGGGCCATCTCCAATATTGGAAAGAGACCAAAAATTGAATTTTCTATATTTCTTGGAAATCTTAATCCAGAAGAGTTGATCGATTAGATCAATGATATAAAGGAGTACTTTGAGTTTGAGGAAATAGAAGATCCTGAGAGGGTCAGATTCACAAAGGCCAAGATGAAAGTTCATGCTAAAATTTGGTGGAAAGAGGTTCAATTAGAGAGAAATAGAAGAGGGGAGGAGAAGATAATAGGATGAGATCGAATAGTGGAAAATCGAAGAGACAGTTCATTGATGTTGACTATGAGCTTGATTTGCTGGAAAAGTGCAAAGGTTGAAGTAAGAAGGAAGATCTATCCAGGAATATATAGAAGAGTTATATCGAGTCCTTATTAGAACAGGTCATTCTAAAGCCAACAAGGAGAAGGTTTCCCATTACATAAATGGGTTGAGGTCGAGTATTCAAGAAGAATTGATAATGGTAAGAATGTTTATCATTGAAGATGCATATCCATTTTCTTTGAAGGTAGAAGAAAAATTGAAGAAGAAGTTTCAGAGAAAACAAACTAGAAGAGGTTGTGGTGGAATCCTAGTGGACGGTCCTATGGAGGCCGAAATGAATATTAGAAGAAGAATGGTTACTCTAGTAGTAGTCAAAATCAGAGAGGAAATAATTTCTATCACCCTCGCGATCAAAATAAAAAAGATTAGAGAGGAAGAGGAAGAGGGAAAGGACCAGGAAGAGGAGGCTTTCGTGGGACATGTTTCCATTACGAAGAAGAAGGACATAGAGCTTATGAGTGTCCCCAATATCAAGGGAGAAAAAATAGAAGAGCATAAAATAATGCACAAGTTTCACATGTCGATGAAGATACTAATTCGTCACATTGTGAAGATGTTGAAAGAGGAGAGGTCCTTGTTACTACAAGAGGCTTTCTAAATGATGAGAAGGAAGCTGAGAAAAGGAAGAATTTTTTTCACACAAGGTGTAAATGTAATGATAAAGTATGAAATATCATTATTGATAGTGGTAGTACTGATAACTTTGTTTAAGAGAAAATGGTTGATAAATTGAAGTTAGAGAGAAGAAAGCATCTGAATCCCTGCCGGATTTCTTGGTTGTAGAAGGATCAAAAGGCTTTGGTCAATGAACAATATCTGGTAAAGTTCAAAATTGGAAACTATCATGATGAGGTATTATGTGATATTATGCCTATGGATGTTTGTCATCTGTTGGTAGGGAGACCATGTCAATTTGATCACTATGCATTACATGATGGGTATGCAAATACCTATTCTTTGACAAAGGATGGAGTCTGACACAAGGTGAAGCGATTGAAGTAAATTGAGGAAAAGGTATGTAGTAATGCAAGAATATGTTTAGTTGATGGAAGAAATTTTCTAGAAGGCATGAAGCAAGAACATATGTGTTTTTATTTAATTCCAAGAGTTGATAGAGGAAGTAGAAGATGTACCTGTGGAAGTTGCAGATTTTTTGGATGAGTTTCAAGATATTGTATCTGAAGTTGTACCTAATAGATTACCACCAATAAAAAAGATTAGTTAGAAAATAAAATTTATTCGTAGAGCTAATTTGCCGAATAAGGAAGCTAATAGATTGACTCAAGTAGAGAGTGAAGAATTGAATAGACAAGTGTAAGAGTTGTTGCAAAAGGGGTTGATTCGAGAGAGTTTGAGCCTATGTAATGTAACATCAGTACTAGCACTAAAGGATAATGGAGAATGGAGGACGTGTACAGATTCTTGGACTATCAATATGATTACTATCAAGTATCGGTTTCCCTTTCCAAGGATGGATGACATTATGGATTGCTTGAGTGGAGTTGAGTACTTCACAAAGATAGATTTGAATAGTGGATATCACAAAATCTGGATTAGAGAAGGATATGAATGGAAGACATCCTTCAAGACAAAGGAGGGCTTTTATGAGTGGTTAGTCATACCTTTTGGGCTAACCAATGCACCAAGCACATTTATGCGGATCATGCATGAGGTATTGAAATAATTTTTGAGTAAGTCTATTATTGTTTTCTTGGATGATATTTTGATCTTCAATAAGATATTGGAAGATCATATAATGCATATTCGTAGGGTCTTTGAGAAGTTAAGGGAAGAGAAGTTGTTGATTAATCTGAAGAAGTGTAGTTTTGTGAAGAAGAAATTAGTGTACTTGGGATTTTTTGTCTTAGTAGATGGTCTTAAAATGGACCTATGGAAAGTGAAGGATATCCTTGAATAACATGCTCTAAGGAGTACTACTGAGGTAAGATCTTTTCATGATTTGGCTAGTTTTTACAGAAAGTTTATCAAGAATTTTAGTAGTATATGTGGACCCTTAACTAAAACTATGAGAGGGGATAGAAAAGAGTTTAAGTGGACTATAGGAGAAACAAAGAGTTTTGACTTGTTGAAAAGAAAATTTATAGAGCATCCTATTTTGGTACTTCCAAATTTTAATAAGGTATTTCAAGTAGATTGTGATGTTAGTGGCAATGCCATTGGAGTTGTTTTGAGTCAAGAAGGTAAACCCATTTCTTATTTTAGTGAGAAGGTGAATGATGCCAAAAGAAAATATTCTATTTATGATTATGAGTTGTATGTTATAGTTCATGCATTGAGGAAGTGGAGATGTTATCTTTTGCCTAAAGAGTTTTTTCTTTACTGATCATCAAGCTTTATAGTATTTAAATAGCCAAGGAAAGTTGAATCAAAGACATTTAAAATGGGTTGGGTTTTTGCAGAGTTACATTTTTTTCTTGAAGCACAGAAGTGAAAAATCTAATAGGGATATTGATGCCCTGAGAAGGAGGCAAAATTTTTTGATAGAGATGTAGATTGAAGTCGTTGGGTTCCAAGAACTCAAGATTTTGTATCTTGAGGATTCTGATTTTGGTGAGGCCTAGAGAGCTTGCACATAACCTGTTACTCTAGATAGGACTAGATAGTTGGATTTTATAATCCAAGATGGAATGTTATTCAAAGGGAGCCAATTGTGCATTCCAAATAGTTCCATGAGGGAGAGCCTAATCAAAGAGAAGCACAGTGGAGGATTGGTTGGGCACATTGGTCAAGATAAAACCATTTCTCTAGTTAGTGAACATTATTATTGGACACAATTGCAACAAGATGTTAAGAATTTTGTGCAGAGTTGTAGAATATGTCAGATGACAAAAGGAACCAGGTAGAATACATGATTATATCAGCCATTACTTGTACTAGAAAGGCCATGGGAGGATATTGGTGTAGGAGCACCCATTGTACAAGCACAATCAGGATGTCCAAGGTCACTAGTTGATTATATTTGGGTCATTTATGAATTGTAAGTTATATATGTATGTATTTGATTTCATTTTTATCCAATGGATTCATAATGTAAGGCTACTTGAGCCATTTGTGTAAAAGTTGCATAGTTGTCCATTTAGGACCTAGTGGGGTCAAAAAGTCAAAATGATGTAAACATGTCATTAAAGGGCATAAATGTTTGTAAAAGGTCATTTAAGGGTCATTTAATATGTTTATAAGGTTTTTTTCAAGTTTTGAGGTTGTTATTTGAAAATATCACAAAAGTTGTCAAGAAGATGAAAAGTTGCAAAAATGCAATAATGCAAAATTGCATTAAAAGTTGTAAGTGGGAAGTTGAAAGGTCTTGGAGGTAATTGTAAGGTCCAAACTGACCAAGATGCTATAAAATGTTGTATTTGGTCAAACCAAACATGAATAAGGAGGGTAAAATTTTTGTGTTGGATGATATTAGAATTGGGTACTACTGATGTTGTTGGCATTCATGTTTTGTCACTAATGTCAACATATGTTTCTATGGAGAGAACATACTGGTTATTACTATTGTATGATGACTCACAGAAGTGTACAGACTGTACGATTGAATCAGAATGAGAAGAGATGATGATATGAAGAAGGATGTGTGATGACCTTATTCCTAAGGTCGTTTGGCTTGATATTGCATATTGAAGTTGTTACAGATTTTTTAGTGAGGACTGGTTTCTGGACTGTGACAGTGATGCTTGACAGAGTGAGTATTTATGTTTTGGGGATATCTTACAGGAGATGACGATTCAGGTTATGCGAGATTAAGAGATGATAGAAGGCATATTGAGGAATGTTTGTTGTTGATCGCAAGTCGTGTGATTGTTGGTGATGTCAGTTGTGGCATGTATTATGGAGGAGACCTATTTGGGGTCGACTTCATATATGTAGCGGGCATTGTGGATTGTGAGCGTGAATTATGGATCTTGGATTATATATGATGTATTTTAATTTATGTTTACTTGTTTTAGGTACCATGTGTATCTTAGCAAGGGGTTAAATAATTATTTGTACATTGGGAAAGCTTAATTGTCCAACCTAATCAATTATTATAATAGGGTATATATGAGAGATTTTTTTTTTTGAAAAGATGTGATGGATGAATGATGAGAAGATAATTGAAAAGACAGAGATGTGGGAGAGCTACAAAGCTTGATTGGTTGTTGGATGTAGAGTAGAGTTTGTGATTATAGTACTTCATTGGAACTGACCAAGTAAAGACAGTTTCTATCAGACAGTTCACTAGATTGTATATTTCTGATATACACTTGTTCGGATTGTAAATCATTGAGGGTGGCTTTAACCTTCTTTTGGCAGTGTGCCTGGGTAGTGAGCCCACTATTACTCTTGACTCCTAACTGTTGTGGGTCGACAACACACACCCCATATTTTGGTCCTCTAACCATGGGGACCCCCCTTTTTTTGATTTTTGGTTTTTGGTCTTGTCTGCCCGCTTGAGTCCTCACTCGGTCAGTCTCAGGAGAACATGTGTCAGCATGATAAAACAAGAAAAAACTCATTTTTTGGCCTTTCGGCCCTTTCAGCATTTCAGAGGACCAAAGTACCCTGAAATACCAAAATGGCCGAAAGGCCGAAGGTTTCTACCTCTAGAATTTTGGTGTTTCAGACCCTGAAAACACCAAAAATGCTGACATAGGGCCCACAGGTTATAAATTGCAAAATGACCTAATTCGAAGTCACTTTTTTCCTCAAGAGCTCGCAGCTTCAACATTTTCGCTCTCGACCCTAAGACAGATCACGTGTGCGCCTCCTAGTTTCATTGTGTCGTCCTCCCCCACTCCTAGCCCCTCCGAGGTAGGTCTCCTTCTTTGCTACCTCATTGTTTTCTTTTCCCTCCATTGTCTTTTGGTTTTAGGGTTTTCATCCTAGAGTTTGTCTATCCTAGGGCATGCAGATTTCCTTCTCCCCTGGTCTTTGAGGGCCTTTGGCACCTTCAGTGTTTAGCGGGAGGTCCGTCCATGTCAATTCAAGTTTTTCCCTTTCTAGTTTCTATGTTAGGGTTTCGTTCGGTCGCGACCTTTGTTGCAAGTTTTTGGCCTCCGAAAGGCCAAAAACCGGGTCTATTCATAGTCTGTCTCATTTTGGAGATTCAGCCCTTTTCGCATTTCAGACCTCTAAAAAGTCCAAATTTTGACAAGACTGAATCCTTGAAAGTCCTGTTAACTCTCGTCGCGATTTTGAAGATTCAGCTTTTTTGGCGTTTCGGACCTCTGAAAGGTCTGAAACTCTAACAAATGCAAATCCCCGAAACCTGGTCTTCAATCTTCATGATTTTGGCTTTTCGGCATCCGCAAAGCCTTTAGACTTTCGGATGTAGAAAGGTCCAAAGAAACTCACTATCCAAATGGTGGCTTTTCGCACTTTCAACCTTTTTGGCCTCCAAACCAATTTTTGGCGTCTGAAACCCTAAAAGGGCCGAAAGTTTAAAAAACCTACATTCTGAGTTACTTAGAGAGTTTTTGCTCTATTTTCTTAGTTTAGTTAGCTTTCTTTCAGTTTTTCCTTCAAATAAGATACTAATACTTGCATGTTTTATTACAAGAATGCCTGAGAAAAATGCTACTTCACCCATGAAATACTGATACAAGGGGGAACACTCCCCCTTCCAAAATTAGCAACAGGCACAACAAAATCACCGATACTGATATCGAGAACGTTGATTGGGATGACTTCCTGACAAGGTGTGGCCAACCACCCAGGAGATCAGAGGATTGTACCTCCCTGGTGTTAGTAGGACTGGTCAGCACAGCATCCCACCCAATAGCCATGTCCTCACGTGAACTGATCATGACCCAGGAGAACCATTATGAGTCCGACAAAAGGGTGGTTCAGAATATAGAGGGCCAAATAGTATTGGATATCATGCCAGATGTCATAGAGGATGTCTTTCATCTCCACAAAGGCATAGACAAGTTCTATGAATTCTTAATAGAAAAAGGAAACTTATGGTTTAGAAACAAAGGGGAGGAAGCTTATGAAATAGTCAACAATCACTACCTCGAGCAACCTCTCCCAAAAAATAAGCTGGACAAAATAGACTTAAAGAGAGAATACATGAAAGATGACATCAAGGAAGCCATAATAATGATAAGCTAAGTATACGACTTACCACAATCATTCCAACTAGAGAATTGGATGATTCTCCTTATAGAAAGACTCAGGGGCCATAGGTCTAGGTTCGACTGGGGAACCATCGTTAGAAACAAGTTGGATGAACAACTAGTGGTGGTAAAACACAACCCTAAGTTTTATATGAGTACTTACATGGTGTACCTACTGGAAACAAGGGTAGATTACCCAGGACTCATCAAGAGAGGAAGCCTAAATGATCCCAATGCATGGCCTCACATCATATACCCCCAATTATAGAAAAGGGCAAAAATGTCAGAAGATAGCCCAGACTACCGAATAGTCAATGATGCCTTCATTTTTGCAATCATCCGATCTATTGAGGGTGATTTTGCAAAAAGGATGTCAGAGGAAGAATCCGCCAAGGTGAGGGCCATAGGTTCCCATTACATAAAATTCAAAACCTTCACGTACATTCAGATAGAGGGATCAACTGTGAATCCAAAGAAGTTGCCTAGATATCCATCTAACTGGATAATAATTTTTGAAATGGCCTGGCAGCTCGTAGATGCACATGAACACATAAAACACAAGAAGAAGCACTGTTGGGATTTTCCCATCTCACTGGGACCATATACCCTACAGGACATGAAGGTCTGTAAATCTTTGGCCTTCGAATGGGATGACTGTCCCCTACATCTCTACGACATAGTGTGGCCTCGATTTGACCCTATAGGCACATATAGTCACATTATCGGCAAGTTCTACATTCACGAACCACACCTGGAGGATCACTAGATGAACTACGTAGATGATCATGAGGTCAGAATCTGGGATTATTGTAGAATGACTCTTACCTTGGAAAAATAATTCATAAAGACCCGTATTCCCCCCAAAGTTTGGGAGTATAATTCAGAAGAGGTCCTAGAGGCCATTTATACAGATGACAAGATATATGATTGACCCATCATGAATGCAGAGGTCAACAAAGATGAAAATGACAACATAAATTTTTGGGCAAGGCACATGTTGAGAACAACGGAAGAATGGATCAAGAGGCCCTACAAAATGAGCCCAATACCTATGAAAACATTGTTGGATCCACCCAAGAAGGCGGATAAATAGTGCGGAGAGATAAATATAGTGCCGCAATACAAGAAGGCACCACCATAGAAGCCAAGCATAGTGTATGGCCATGAACTTGTAGTAGAGTATGGATCAAACCCAATGCCCAAGGCTCCTAGGACAAGAATGATCAGACAAATAGATCCTCCCACAGGGCGAGAAAAGGTTGCACGGGATGAAGGGCCCTCTACTTCTGGACAATCCCCTCCTGCCACTAGAAAGGGGGAGAAGGCATACAAGAGGAAGAAAGATTCTGCATCTCCACAATTGGAAACCGTACAGGAAGACCCGCAAGGAGAGGAAGAGGAAGAGGTTACTCTAGTCAAAAGAACAAGGTCTTAGAAAAGGAGAGAAAAGGAGATTAGTTGGAAACAATAGGAGGATCCTAAAGAGAAAGCTAAGCCCTTAGATGCTCTAGGATCGGATGAGTTCCAAATATCAGACTTTGAAGGTCTCAAAGGTTTCTCGGACAAAGGCCAGGATACACCGGGTTATGCAACTAGATATGAAGTAGGTGGCCCTTCTCTTTTTCAACCATAGGTAATCTTAACTCCACCTTCCACTCAATTTACTAATCCAAAGAAAAATACACTCAAGGTGGGAGATAGTTCTAAAGAAGATAAAGGGTTTGGGAATCAAGAGTCTCCAGTCACCCAAAGGGTGACTACCAATGATCCTAAAATAGAGACCAATATTGGTATAACACCCCTTCACATTCCTAATCCACCAACTACTCTCCCACCTCCTATTCCTACTCCACCCCCATTTCTCCAAACTCCACCAACTACTCTTCCACTTCCAATCCCAAATCTCCCAACACCTACTCCACCATCATCAAGCCCTTTGACTTGCCACATCCTGACCCCTAGAGGTTTAGTAACCTAGAGGGGCTGCATCACCCTTCAAAACCACATTGAAGGTTATGACTGGTCTCAATACCGAAGCCTCGGTTAGTTCCTCGGGAGAGGAAGACAAAAGCCAGGAAAAATAAGATGAGGCAATGCAAGAAGGAGACAAGGCAGAAGAGGAAAGGGAAGAGGAAGAAGAATGTTGAGGAGAAGGGGGTGAAGGGGAACAAAGATAGGAATGAGAAGAGGGGCTAGACAAAGAAGTGACTCCAGGGTCCCAAAATTTAGATTCAATTCTCCAAATTACCCCATATGATCCAGTCACTACATTTAGTAGACCTACATGGTTTACTAAAGAAATCCAGTCAAGGAGAAGAACCTATTCAGATGAGGATAAAGGTAAAAATATAGATATAGCATACTTAGGGAAAGCCTTTCATCAGCCAAAAATCATATTACTACCACAGACAATGTCCTATGTCACTTAGGACACTAGGGGGCGCTGGAAGGCACAGGTCATAGTCTCATCCGCCAGCACCTCTCAAGCCCAAATTATGTCTGAAAACTATACATTTAAGGAGGTAGATTTGGGGGAACCTACCAGGGAAGGGAGCAAGACACTAGCATCCTTAGGGCTCAAACATGCTTTGGGTTTTATGAGTAAGGATGAAGAGACCATAAAGACCTTGACAGAACAAAATGAAGCCTTGAAGAGGTTCATTCACAAAATGGTTGGTCCCATTGACCCTAACTGCTTAGATGCCTCATTATAGGTGGTGTTGGATAAAAGAAATACCCCAGACTTGTCGGCAGGTTTAACCCCATCCTTCATCAAAGAAAGTGCAGATTGGAAGAAGGATTTTGAGAAATACGGGGAAGGTTCCATCAAGCAAATATTCAAACCTTATAGGGTTATTCTAATAGAGGCTACAAATTTGATTTATTTAATGATAGATGAGGGTGGCCTGGAGTTAGAGGCAAGCAAATGGAGAGCCGCCCTCCAGGATTTACAGATCATCAAAAAACAATGCTTTCAGATCCTGGAGAAAATTTATGAAGGTGAGGAGCTGGACAATTTTGAGACATGGATCAAGCGCATAATCAAGATAATTAGCATTTATGAGAAATTTCAAGCTTCCATATTGGATAAACAGAAAAAGGTCCTGGAATGGGTTAAAGAAATAGATATCTTCTTCACAGGGATCGGCCTTGATTTGTACCGGGATGAAGATAAGCATGTCTTACGACCATCTAAAGAAGTGGTCTTGTTATGCCCTGCATACCCGTCCCTACATTTGTGTACAAAATATTGGGTCCCTTTTTTTTCTTTTGATCTTGCCTTGTTTCCTTTGTTTCCTTTGTTTTTCCTCTGGGCTTTTCTCCCTCGAGGTTTGTCTTTCTTTTGCTTCCTATCTTTTCTGCCTCTGGGCCCGATCCTAGAGTTTGTTGTTCTTTCCAGAGCTGGATTCCGGACTCCGAGATTCTCTTTAACCATGTCTTCTTTCGTGAGAAGGCATAGTTACATGGAATCCCCAGGCCCAGAGTCCGGAGGTTTCCAGAGTTTGTTGAGAAGAATGTAACTTGTTTTTACCCTAAGGATATAAATGGAAATTACTTGTCACTTTCATAGTTACCACGATTAAAATACTTAGAGCATTCAAAGAAATTCTTAGGCGATTAAGGTGATTAAACTGTGAATTTCTCTGTGCTTAGTGGTTGATTAAAAATTGATTTATGGTGCTTGTTCATGATTGTTTGAGGGTAGACTTGTTATAGAGCACTCCCTGTGTTCTTCTTCCCTACTCTTCATCGCATTTCCAGGTAGGTTTTCAGTTTCGCCTTCTCTGGTCTCTTACTTTTTCGTTCTTGTTGTTTTCTTTTGCTTTGTTTTTTGTTTGGTTCTGTTATTTTTGCCTTTTGCGTTTTGATTTTTGGTTGCCTCCCATTGGTGGGTTGGCTTTGCCAGACGATTGTCCACCCTTTGTGCAGTTGTAAACTAGTGTATATGATGTACATTGTCATAGGGTAGCTCTTGTGCCTATGTAAATATTGTATAATCATGTAAGCAGTTTGTGGATACTGTATATATGTCATCATTATTCTGTGAGCTTTGCTTTGGTCCTTGCAGAGCTTCGGTTCCCTATATTTTAGTGTATATATGTCTCAGCCTCTAGCCTTCTATATCTCATGTATATCTCTATATATATCTCTTGTATATCCTATCTCTATGTATATATCTTGTATATCCTTCCATTCTTAATGAGCTCATCGCGCCCCATCATTTCTTGCATCATTATTGTCGAGCTCATTGAGGGGGAGTCACCATAGCTCAAACTCAGGACCTCACTGGTTCAAGCCATGGTGGCTTTCTCTCTCCTATGATGTGCCACCTTAATGGTAGGATTAATTTCCCACGAGTCAGCATTTAAACCCCATCCCATCTGGCATTCAATTTTCCCTTGTGTCAGCCCGCTTGTCACCATTAATGACATTTATGCCATCTGTCACGTGGCCATGTGACGGCCCATGTCAGCCAAATACAGCTTACTACCGGTCACGTCGATAAAAATTTTGATCTACGGACTCTGGGTCCTGAGGAGTCCCTTATCTTTCATTTCCTCCTATCACTTAGTTCAACACCCCAGAATCTAACCCACGTCTATTTTAAGTATTCTAGAATTTTTGATATGTGCTAACACTTATTGGATAGGTGCAGGGTGGTGACAAATCCTCCAGAGTTTCTAATATTCACTTTTACCATGTTCTAATGGTTCTCCGGCCTTGCAGGTTGTGGATAGTTGATCAAGCTGTCTGAAGTAATCACCCCTCCTAATAGCCCAAAGCTACCTACCACCTCCACTTGGGTGGCCACAAAAACCAAGGCTAAAAAGATGTTGGCAATGCTTCCCTTAACCTCCAAATGCCCAAAGGAAGGCGTTCTCGTGGGGTCCAAAGTGGACTCCAAAGTACGAGAAATAACAGACATAGAGCCTAGACTTTGGGCTAAAATGTAGGGCTTAATTCAAGCCATATATCGATTAAAGGCTGGTGGAGACAATATGGCCACTCACTTGGCCGCTTCCGACATTATAAAGGCTGTGAAATTTCCCTGTGTGGTGCAATCACTGAAACTGATACTTTAGCTTGCAACATTGTACAATGCACCTACTCGAACCATTCTGCTCGCTGATCCCCAGTTGCTACAATATCCAACAACAATCATCACCTTGGACATAGCAAATTTTGCCTCAGGGCTAGGGATTCCGCAATTCTAGGGGTTCGTTGTCTTCAACCAAACCAAGTCATTATAGGAGTTCGAGGAAGCTGCTCTTGTCTCCTAGAAATACCTTAGCACTCACTGGCTGAAGTCCCCAAATAGGGACCATAAAAGGATGAAGTTGGAAATTCCCCGTGGGGATTTCATAGAACCCATTCAGGAGGGCATCAAATTTTTATGCAGAATCTTTGGATTGCCCCATGCCCAAGATTTATCGGCATGGATGTACTACTTTCTTTATTGCATCACCACCTGTAACCAACCTTTCAACTGGGCAGCCATCATTGCCAATCATGTGGACACACAACTGAAGGGCATTGTTGTTAGCTGTGTATATGACTTAGTCGGGCAGGCCGACGGTTACCACCGTCAGCCCGTTACCTCCGTATGTGGGAAAGGGTGGCGACGTTTGATCGCACCGGTTCGAGGTTTATATATATGCTGATATTTTGTAATTAAGGCATGATGTTCTGGTGGATACAATGTATGTACTTCAATAGATATATGATTAAAAGAACTTCCATAAAAGCATTCTTGTAATCCTGTCTTATAAAGTCTATGCATGAACCTGGTTACCCCAGCGGGTAAACAATTGTCCTGAGTTCCAAGTTCTACATGACATCTTATGTGCTATGGGCACTAGCCCAATAGAGACCAAATTTTCCAGGTTTGGGAACAGTTGGTGAACTTGGGAATGGGATGGGCTAGTTGACCTCGTGGGATTCAGAATCCCCAAGTAAAATGGGAACTTAGTTTCCTGAATTTCTGCCGGGTAAATGATGCTTTTATTTACCATAATATCCTAACACTTACCCAGGAAACTAGGTACCGATTATCGTAGGAGGCGATGAACCTGGTTAGCACTTATGGCCACTACTTTATTCAGTTTCAACACCACACCTACATTTGGGTGACCGACTTCTCTGGGAAACCCTATCTTCTTCCCCAGTATTGCGGGGATAGAATTATTCTTTTGGAGTTTTGCCGGCAGATCCTAGACCTGCATGCCTTCTTCACATTGAAGAAGGTCATCAACGTCCCAGTCCCAGTGTCATGTGGAAATTATATGTGCAGCCTCACCACAGCAAGGGAGGCAGATAGTGAATTGAAGAGCTTGGGACTAGTGGAATTCCACCACGCAAGAAAGAACTATGATGCTCTAGGCAAGATTGCCTTGGCACTCCCCCAGGCATCTCCCCCGCACAAGGAAGATGTTGAAGGCTTCTGGGCAGACTGTCAGGACAGTTTTGATCTCTGAGCTTGTCAACATTCACGCATGTCCAAAGGACTCATGAAGTCGCTTGACCTTCAAACTTTTTTGAAGGGTTTTTCAGATGACGGGCCGCTAGAAGACCCGACATACAAGGAACATGGATTGGACAAGTTGAATCTCCCTCCGGTGGATTGGTCCACCCCAGAATAATTTACAATTGAGGGTGTATGCCACCCTATTTTGGAGGTGAGTCACCAATATTTTGCCCGGGTGTGTCCCAAAAGCACCCAGAAGGGATCGATCATTCGAAGGACCACTTCATCTTTCACCACCGCTGGACCTAGCACGAGTAAGGGGAAAGAAAAAGAAGGTGCCCCAGCTAAGGCACCTCCCCAAGGTCCCACTCCCTTAATGGTATGATTACAACAACAAATGGAGTCGACATGGTTGGCCAGCCAGCAAATAAGCACACATATATCCTCTGGTCTCCTCGTAACTCCAATGGCATTTTCTCACCCGGTGGGATCCCCGTTGTTGGCTATGATGATGAGCAGACAATTTTTTGCTGAGGTAGAGTCTACCAGTATTTTGGAGACCAAGGTCCCACTACTGAGAAAGAAGAAGAAAAGGGTGACCCCATGATGGGTTTGATGACGTCTTCGAGATAGATGAGCTCATAAATTTGCGTGAGGATATTGTTCATGCAATTAAAGAGATTACCGGTCAAGATAAAGAGGAGATCCCCACAGAAAAGGAAGTCTCGGAAGAAGAAGTTGTATCATAACAAGAGGCCTGGGATGAGACACATAGGGAGCCTAAGCAGGATAAAACACTGGCCCAGGAGGCCAAAGATACACCAAGGAAAACCACAGATGAACAGCTGATGGTTGGGGAACCCAGACCCACGAGATCAACTGTACCCCTGATAATCACGCTCTAAATGCCTTTGGTTACTCCGGGTGACCAAACACCCTAGAGCACATTTGGTGAAGTACTAAAGGTGGATGCATTATTAAAATTTGGCCAAAAACCTCACCCACCTCCAGAAGATGTTCCGATGGAGGAAAATGTTCCAGCCAATGAGGCCAATGAGGCTGAAGAACAGCAGCAGCAAAATGACAGGGAAGTCCTGGGAAATGTAAACGTCGGATCAACTAATGCTAAGAGGGAAGAGGGAGTCCCACAAGATATAGGTGATATGGATGTCAGAGAAGAAGGAGTTTCAGACATAACAAAGGAGAACACCGACACGGTGGTGAATACTGCAGCCTCCAGAGAACAAGAACAGGAACAAGAAAGACAAAAGGAGCCCGATGACACTGAACATTCTGGGAATGCACTACCAGGTTCTGAAGAGAATTCAAATACTCAAGTCCTAACTAAAAAGTGGCCCTAGCTACCCCAATGGCTGGTGGAATCAAGGAAGAGGAAAGCCCCGGTGGTAGCGACAGAAGTTCTGCTCTCGTTGGCCGAGATGATGGCCCGCAATGCAGAGGCCCAGAAGCCTAAGAAAGCATGAATAGTCCATACCCTCTGGACTAGTCCCACAAGAAGCACAGTTGTGACCATCGCAAAACCTCCCCCAGATGTAGATGCAGCAGCCATAAGGCCCGAACATTACACTGTTACAGAAGTGGCACTGGGGAGGAGGGATAAGCAGGGTGAACTAGACCTGCTGAAAGAGGCCACCAGGGGAGTAGAGGCCTGGTATATCAAACAAGGCCAAAAGTTGAAGGAGGAAAGAGAAAATAATGCTAATCTTCTTGCACTTCTTATGGAATTTACACAGCCTCAGGCCAAGGTCCACCCGGAAGCTTCTGTCTCTGGATTGCCACTTGCACACGGTGATGTGGACTCTCTAAAGGCCATGAAAAAGAAGGCCCAGGTTGTAGATGGGTGGATCACCGAGAAAATAGTCGCCATAAGGAAATCTTTAGTGGTGTCACTCCTGGATCTTTATCAGATCCACCTTCTCCTTGGTCAAGCAAGTGCCTCCGTTGCCGTGTGGGAAATGGACTTGAGGAATTATGAAAAATGGAAAGCCAGGTTGGAAGAGGTCTTCGATGTCGGAGAAGAGGCTGCCACAGTGATGGGAATTTTGGGGGATGAAACATACGATTCCCTCCGGGCCCAACACTTAAGACTTACCCTCAGGATTGAGGTCTACAAGGATTCGGTCAAGGCCCTAAAAGATAAGGTAACCACTGCCCAATATCCCTTGGGCCTGTTTCAAGCCTTTGTGGTAAGGGTGTCGCAAGTCGACCCCTTCACCACCGGATCATGCACCTTGGAGGATTATGTCCTCGGGAAGTTTGATGAGTTCATGGAGTCTCAGTACCACGCCCCCACAGATTTTGATGAGAAGAAATTGACAAGGTTGTCCAAAATGGTGCTCCGAATGCATGATGTCGTGAAGTTGGTAGATGAGTTCCAGAATGGGGCCGGAGAAGTGCAGGAGAGCTTAGAGGTTGTCTGCAGCCAGTGGGATAGCATCCGAGGCATAGATGAAGAAGATTTAAGCCAAGTAGTGAAATCTCTCAAAAATAGTAAAGGGCAGCAAGGTTCTTTGGGCTCCAGAGATAATCCCTAGCAAGTGCAATTTTTGTATTCATTCATTCTTTCGGAACGCAAGTTCCTAGATCCTAGAATTTTGGATCCAATAGTTTTGTATTCTTTAAGTGACCAGTTTCCTGGTTCCCAAGGTCGACTGGTCACTTTCAAGGTAGTTAATAAGGATGTCAGAAGGTAGGTGACTCCATCATGGCACCGTGACTCGAAAAGATAGTTCTGATAGTTGGTCTTCCTAAGGTTCCGCCCCAATGTAACACCTAGCACATCGGAGACAGTGAACTGCTCTTCCATTTATGAGGCATGTAGCCTCAATCCCCGGGGGATCTGATTTCTTCTTTTCTCCTTATGGCTCCCTTCTTGAGGCTGATTCTTCCACTCCACCTTTCTTGTCTCATTCTTCTGACATGTCAGACCTTTTCCGTCTCGAGGTATCTTGTAGTGTGGTGCAGGTAGTACCAACCATTGGAAATTGTATTATATTGTTTAAGTGTAAAATAAGTTAGGTTAGTTTTAGGTCAAAATTTTGTGTATAAATAATAAGTCTGACCTCATTCCAAGGGTCAGCAAAATTGATGATTTTGTAGTCCATAGCTTATAGCATTTTGATTTTCTTAGTTCTTAGTTGCAGATCTCAATGCTCCTTAGTTTAAAAAGTTTTTCAGTAGTTAGATGCTCCCTTGGAGCTACCATTATTGTACACACCAATGCTTTCTAGAAACATGTTAATGAGGAAGGAAGGGTTCTATCAATGATGTTGTTAGCATTTTGATCTCTGAATTAATGATATTTTGTGTTGTATGTTCTTTATGTCCCTTGCTCTGATATTTTAAGTAGATTAACGACCTTCTTTTACCTCGCTATTGATTAAATATGAGCTGATGGTTCTGTATTTCTTCAGTATTTAGTGTAGTATGTTAGAGCATGGTTGATGTCTTGAATGTTTAGCATAACTATAGGTAGATGGAATACTTCTAACCCTGATCTATCTTTTGAAGTTTATTTGGTAAAGTTAATGTGCGCTTGTAGGAAACCTAATTCAACAAAATCCCTAGAGAAGATGAGCCAAGATAACCAGCTATCCCCCCAAACAAAATAGTCACACTCCCAACTAAGATCTCACACCATCGAGACCTGACTCTCACATGGTTGAAGGCCCGGGGAATCTCATTTCCCCAAACAACCTTTACAAGCGAAGTTCACCGGTACCCCGGTACCTGGTGACAACTTACATCTGTTGGCGGACCCGGTCACAAAGTCCCATCAACAGGTCCAACAATTTAGGGACATCATGGCAGGTGTAGGGACCAAGGATGCCCTACAAAAATTATTTAATTCAAAGGAAGAAATGATGAAGATGACAAATCACGTAGAGGAGATCCATTTCTTCGCTTCTGAGCTAACTGTGTTCAAAGAAAAGCAAGAACAAAAGGTTAACAGGACAAAAAGGAAGGAGATAAACTATGAGGAAGTTCAGGAGATTATACAAAGGCACCAGGCAGCACACCCAGAGATACTCCCAAACTGATCCCTTGGATCACAAAGTAGTTTTGAAGAAGCAGTCTCCAACACTTAAGAGATTTCCTTAAGGCAGGTTTTGGAGTTTTTGGCCTTTCGGCCTGTCGGCCCATGCAAGCAGAATAGTTCTTCGGCCTTTCAGCCTCCCAGTTCTTTAGCCTTTTGGCCTCCCAGTTCATCAGCCTTTCGGCCTCCTAGATTCTTTGGCCTTTCAGCCCTCTAATTTTTTGGCATTTTTGGCCTTTGACAAATCTGAACTTCGGACCAAAGTTATAACGGTAAACACTTAGAAGTTTTTGACACTAAAAAAGTTTCATAGTAGAGGTTGGGGTCTGAAAAACTGGGTGCTTCAAGTGAGATCAAATTTTTGCACACCAGTTTAACTCCAGATCTAATTGATGGTCAGCTTGAGTTCATTTTGAAGGGACTAAGGGTCCCCTATCAGTCTCCACCGCTAGCAGAGCTTCTAGATGAAGATTCCAAGAAATACTCCTAGAAACAAGAAGAAGAATCCAAGTTTTCAGGAGAAACCCTCCTTCTTTTCTCTTTCTTCTTGGCGAGTTTGACCCTCCTTGCATGGGAAAACTAATTGTAAATGGATTCATGGATCCATGCAAGTTATCTAGTGTCAGTTAAGAATAGTTTCCCTTTCAGTAAAGTTTTAGTTTAATTTATTTTTCTCTCTGATGCCCTAAATTTAGAATTCAAAGTTGTGGGTCAAATTCTATATATTGTAATAACAAATCAATGTAAACGGTCAGATTCTTAATGCAATAAAGACATACATTTGGTGCTTCATTCTGGTGTGTGAATTGCTGCTACCTATGCAAAATTATTGAATGTATGCTTTCATTATTCATTATTTTTAGAGAGCCTCCTGTTTACTGTGCTTCAAATTCGCGCTTCTTTTGGTTGGAGTTTGTTGTTGTTTACTTTACCTAGTTGTGACAAATGCATGGAAGAGATCATCTTTGGGCTTAATGATAAATCTGTCTTGTGGGTGCGCACATCTTGGTGGCTTCGTGATCTGATCGATTTTGAATATCTTGCATGAGTAAACACATTTTCTCTCCAAACGATTGCATCTGTGGGGTAGTAAATTGTGACTTGGTCTGATTTGTGCTTCACAGGTTTTACTCCAAATCTCTCCCAGCATTCAATTCACAAGGAAGGTTTCATAATGGTTTATGTCTAGAGGGCTTCATTTTCAGTCATTTTCTAACTTCTTGTTACTCTATTCTCTACTCCCTTTCATCTTTAAATTCTAAAAATCTACATCTTGAAAATACAAAATTGCATTTTATTTACAAACACCATATATGTTAAAAAGGGAAAATACAAAAAAGAACTAAAGTGTTTCTGCAGTTTGATGTCTTGAATGAACCAACAAAGGCCTCCTCATGAACAATCACATTTATCTTTAACATAGTAACCAAGCAGGTTGTGACCCGACCCCAGAGAACCTTGGGAATAACCCCATTATTCTTTCAAGAGAGGAAATCAAATTTTTGAGATCCTAGCAAGTTGGATTGTGTCAAAATAATGCTCAATAGAAGTGGCACTAAAAGGAGGGCCTCAAGACTCAAAAGCTAGATAAAATTGGATCTTTCTCTCTAGAGAGATTTGAGCGAGTGCTTAGATCATCTCCGAAGAGAGGCGAGTTCCTTTAACTCACCCATCATCGTAAAGCCTATAGCGACAAAGGGAAGAACAAAGAAAAATCCTCTTACCACCTCACTGGGTCTCAGAATTCTCTTGGACAACAATCACATATCGCTGCCCTGATTGTCATAACAGCCATAGTACAAAATTACAATTTGCAACATCCTCGTCTGATGGCCTTTTTTTCCAACTTAACTAGCTCACCCTTAAATTTTTTCAGGCAACACCATGAGTTACCCAAAAATCTAGAGAATTTTTGCACTCGATTCATATATGGAAAATCAAGGACAACAGAAGAACACATCCATGCCTTCAAGGAAATTTGTAACCATGAATAGATTTCCCACCAAGATGTTGTTTGTCGTCTATTCCCATACACTTTGGGAGAGTTCACATACAATTGGTACCTGAATTTACCACGAGGGTCTATCTCTGCATGAACGAGTTTGAAACCAAATTCCTCAATCAATTCAAACTGTATGTGGATCCTGCAACAACACATGATCAATTCATCACCATGAGGAAAGATCCTAAGGAACCCATCGCTATGTTCAATCATCATTTTCACAAGAAGCATCAAAATTTGGAAGCCTCTTACACCATACCGGAGGAGGCTGTCATACAAGTTTATTTGAAGGCTTTGGATCCTTTCACCTCAATATTTCTATGGAGGCTTCATCGGCAGATAGAGACACAATGGAAAAGGTGTACAATGAAGCCATCACATTCACCCAACAGATGGACCCCCAAGAAGGGAGTTATGCAATAGTACCTACCATGACTTACCTTGTTGTCCCACATCCATTTGTAGCCAAAAATCAAGCTCCGGCCACTCACACACCTATGTTAAATCCCATCCCGATGAAACCATTTGCAGCCATACCCCCATCTATTACTTATCCCAGTTATGAGGCTCAAAAAATAGCATTTGTGGAGCAGAGAGTTATACCCCAAGCAGAGCCTGATGCTCTCATGGCCTCTGAGCTGGATGCCGTGAAGAAGACCTTATCACAACTCACCAATGAGCTCACCTGGATGAAGTTGAATCTATCCCAAAATCAAGGTGGATATCAACAGGCCCCTGCTGGTCCAAATGCATATCCTCAAAATCCAAATTGGAATTTCAACACGTACAATAACAACACACAGGAGAAAACATTTGGACAGCAAAGGCCAAACAGGCCATGGAACACTAGACCCAATAACGACAACATCCCAGCAGACAATTCCAATGCTTACGAGGCTTTAGAGGATAATTTTGTCGGGACTCCAAATTCACACCAAGGCAATGATGGGTATGGGAACAACTCCCATAATCATTACATCCAGAATCCAGAGGAGCCTCTGGTGCAATTTAATGTTATGGTGTTTGATTCCTGAGTCTAGAACGGAGGAAGGCTTAGGTACCTTTGCAGGAGAAGATGAGTTTTTGTTTCCCTTCCAGAGGGAAAATGAACCTGAATATTCAGAAGTACATGCCTTCTAGAATGATCAACAAAACTCGTATAACCTTTAGAGAAGAAAGGAACCTCTCACCAATGGTATTCCCCCAAGCAGATAGCCAACCCCACCAGATCCACAAGCTAGTAACAATCTCATGCCTCCTAAAGGCCTGAATGGTCCCATACCACCTACAACAAGTACGTATGCTAGCTACAGAGGTTCATCCTAGTCAAGTGACAAATATACCGCGGTTGATGAATTGAAGAAAACTAAAGCAAACATATCTATGTTTGAGTTACTACAAGGCTACCCATCCCAAAAGGAGGCCCTTCTAACGTCTCTGGATCACTCAAAAACTGACTCGTCAGCCCATAATGTGAGGACATCTACATCCAGTATCAACACATCTGAGGCTTTCCCCGTAGTGTTTAGGGATAAGATAGAGGTCCCACCGTTCTTACTCAGTCTATGGATGTTTGGAAAGAACCAACACAATTGCCTAATTGATTTAGGAGCTTCATGAAACGTCATGCCACTGTCAATTTGCCAAAAGTTGGGGATGGTGCCCCAAGTAATGAACCAAGTGGTCATGCAATTGGATAAGACCGAGGTCAAGGTGATTGGTGTGCTCAAAGATGTACACATTCAATTGGTTGTAGATCCTAGAATACAAGAATGCATTGATGTGCATATAGTGGACATACCTAAAACCTATGGGATGCTATTGAGTCGAGAATGGACCAAGTGTTTGAGAGGATGGCTCTCCACTGATTTCACCCAATTGTGGCTACCATGGAGAGGTTTGAATAACCAGATCAAGATAGATGCAGAACCTAAATTGAAAACAATGATCACTGAGTACAATGCCCTGAACAAAGTCCTGTTCACCCAGATAGATTTGGGCACTTACCGGATTGACGACATCCTCATGTTTCAAATCCAAGAAGGTGAGGACCACACTCCCATCCAAGGTCTCCTTGAGTTGAATATTGGTGATGACATCTTCCAAAGTTTCATCAACAACACGAAAACCAGCTTACAACATCTAGGACAAAACACAGACCCTAATATTTTGCTACTACCAGGATACTGCAGTTTACACCGAGCTAGCCATCTTGAGTTCACTTGCCCCAACTCCTAGGAAGCATTGTCACAGGTATTGACCCAGATCACCTTATCAAGTAAGCCATCAGAAACCCTGAAAATAAATGAGGACATGCTTGAGATCGAGGACAAGAGTAACACCCCGTCAGAATTAAGCACCCCAATCCCCATAAACACTACACATTAGAACTAGGATAGTGGGTCAGATTCTGATGACAGAAGTCCTATTGTAACCACACTTAGTGACTGGAGTACCTTGAATGAAAGAGCATGCCCCCCTTATAAAGGAATGCTAGAAGATAGAGGTGGTGAAAGTGCTAAAAACTCCAAACCCAGACATACCCAAAATGCTAAAGAATCGACCTCTTCTGACAGTGATGGAGAAAAGGGGCAGAAACTTAAAACCAAGGGCTCTCCCAGGAGAAAATCAGCCAAGTCCAACCCTACTAAGCAACCCCAGATATGGAAATTGTGCTTTGATGGTTCCAAATGTAAACAAGGAGCAGGTGCAAGGATCAAATTAATAAACCCAAGAGGTAAGTCTTTCTATGCCGCTTATAGGTTACAATTTTTGTGCACTAACAATGTTGCAGAATATGAAGCACTGGTCTACGGACTTCTCCTAGCCCATGAAAAGGGAATAAAGATCTTGAAAATAGAAGGGGTCTCGCAATTGGTCATCAAGCAGATCCATAGTTAGTATACTTGCAATGATAAGAGGCTTTAAACCTACCAAAATAGAGCATAGGACCTGATCAATGACTTTGACGCTTTCGACATCAAAACCATCCCAAGAAGAAGAAATGTTGTTGCCGATGCCCTAGCCGTATCGGATAGTTCATTACATCCAATGGAAAAATCCAAACTAAATAAATTCTTAGTTGAACTGGTCGCGGCCCTGACCATCCCAGACAACGTCATTAATTTTTAAGTCTTCCAAGATGATCAACACATCTTGGAGTTTATCATGTGTGCCGGTGTGTTCAAAAAATAGATAATAGACAAGGAAAAGGAAGGAGAAGAAGCAGTTGATCCCGAGGATCCTGATGATCAAGGAATCATAAATCTAAGGACCAACACCATACCCAAAGGGATGGTAGAACTAAAGAGGATTTTTTACAGTGACAAGACTACAGTAAGGAGACGCCTAGATGTAACACCTAATGGTAAAGAATATGATACATACAACCTTAGCACGGAAGAGGAACCTAGGGAGGTCCACATCGGAAAGGTAGGAACCAAAGAAGAAAAGGAGAAAATGGTCTAGCTCCTCACTAAATATCGAGATGTCATAGCATGGAGCTATGAAGAATTGAAGACATATGACACCTTAGTCATAGTGCACAACATCCCTCTAAAACTGGACTCCAAGCCTTTCCAGCAATGACAAAGGCCTATGAACCCTACTATGGAGCCCTTCATTCAAAAGGAAGTTCAAAAGTTTCTCGATGCCAAAATCATATTTCCAATCCGGCATTCCATGTGGGTTGTGAACCTAGTACCTGTAAGAAAGAAAACTGGAGAGATTAGATTGTGCGTGGATTTCTGGAACCTCAACAAATCTTCTCAGAAGGACAATTACCTACTCCTGTCTCTCAACGAAGTACTGCAAAAGGTCAATGGGTCTCAAATGATGTCATTTCTGGATGGTTACTTGGGCTACAACCAGGTGATGGTGCAGGAGGAGGACAGGCTGAAAACGGTATTCACAACCAAATGGGGAACCTTCGCCTACCACCAGATGCCTTTCAGACTGATTAATGCCAGGGCCACTTTTCAGAGGGAAATGGACATAGCTTTCAAGGGATTAGTTGGGAGGTTCATTATCATTTATATGGATGATCTCACATTTTTCTTGAAACAAAGAGCTAACCACCTAAATGACCTCAGAAAATGTCTTCAAAGATGCAGAGAATTTGGGATTTCCCTTAATCCCAAGAAATGTGTGTTTGGGGTAAACGAAGGTAAACTCTTGGGACATATCATCTCCAAAAAGGGGATAGCCATTGATCTTGAAAGGGTGGAGGCCATTCTAAATTTTACGCCGCTGCATAGCTGCAAAGAACTAAAATATTTCTTCACGAAGATCAACTTCATAAGGAATTTCATTAGCGGTTTCACAGAGATAGTAAAACCATTGAAAGACATGCTCAAGAAAGACGCAAAGATTGAATGGGATCTCCTAGCCAAGAAGTCCTTTGAAGAGATTAAACATGCCATCGCCACAACAATAGTCCTAGTCAGCCCAGACTACATTATCCCTTTTAATTTTTACTCTTTTGCATCTAAGCACTCATGTGCAGGCATCCTCACGCAAAAGCAGAATAGTGAAGATGAAAGACCCATAGCTTTCATGAGTTTCCCTTTCAAAGATGCGGAGCTTAGATACCCAAACTTGGATAAATAGTCATTCGCTCTCGTCAAAGTGGTAAAACAATTTAGACATTACATCTTGAGAAGTAAATTCATTGGGGTAGTTCCATACGTAGTCATAAAGTCCCTTCTGACGTAGAAGGAGCTGGGAGAGTGGAGAGGAAAATGGATGGCCATTCTCCAAGAGTTTGACCTTGAACTCCAACCAATAAAACTAGTAAGGGGCCAAGGCCTGATGAATCTAATCTCTGAGGTTGAAGAAGGTCTGGTCTGCCAAACCTACACCAATCAAGGTGTGATCAGTGATGTATGGTACAAAGACATAGTGTATTAGCTGCTACAAAACTGTTGCCCAGAGGAAATGAGTGGTTCTCAGAGAACAGCCTTGAGAATCAAAAGCAGCTCCTACATGTTGAAGAATGGAAAACTATATAAATGTAATTATGAGGGCCTATACCTAAGGTTCTTGGATAGACTCGAGGCAAAGAAAATCCTAGAATATTTCCATGACAAATACGGAATGGGACATGGGTCAGCTGATGCAACTACTCACCAAATCTTAAGGGCAGGGTATTTCTGGCCTACGATATTTAGAGACACCAGTGAACATGTGAGGTCTTGCCACACTTGAAAAACTAGTGCAACTCAAGAGAGAAACCCTGCAATGCCCCTACAACCAGTATATGAGGTATGCTCATTCGCCCAATGGGGCTTATATTTTGTTGGAATGATTAACCCCCATTTGTCTACAGGACACAAGTCCATCTTGACAGCTACTGACTACTACACACACTAGACGGAGGCTCAAGCACTGAATAATTGTACTACAAAGGTCATAACCAAATTCTTGGAGGAGTGCATCATACCCAGGTTTGGGATGCTATTTTATCTAGTATGTGACAATGCTCCCTATTTTTCTTCGGCCTCACTCATGCAATGGGCCTTGGAGAACCAGGTAATCCTCAAGTTCTCTTCAAATTACTATCCACAAGGTAATGGTGTAGCAGAGTCTACCAACAAGAACTTAATAAAAGTGTTCAAACACCTCCTGGATGACAACCCCAGGGATTGGCACCGGCAATTGAAATATGCTTTGTGGAATGATCGTGTAAGGATCAAAAATGACTTGGGGACATCTCCATACCAGCTAGTCTATGGATTACAACTGGTCTTCCCTATGAACTTAAAGATCTTTGTCCTCAAATTCATGGACCAATATGTGGGAGGAGAAGATTGTGTACAAGTTTGGATCATGAATCTCCTTAACCTAGAGGAGAAGCGAGCATCGGCTTTGGAGCAAGTATCAAAACATCAGGTTGTAGTCAAGAGGCAGTTTGACAAGAGAGCCACCATTAAAGCCTTCAAGATCTCTGACCTTGTCCTCATGTGGGATAAGGTGAAAGAAAATTCAGGCAGCCACACCAAGTTCCAAAGATTGTGGACAAGCCCTTATCAGATATCAGAGATCCTAGGGGAAAACACTTTTAGGATTAGCACATTGAACGGAGATTTAACCCCCTTTCAAGTAAATGGACAACTCCTAAAACATTAATTTGGATCCTAAGTGGGACTTCTTTCCATCCCTTGTACCATAGTCCCCCTTTTTCAGTTTTTTCCTTTCTTTCATTTTCTTTTGTTTCGTCGCCCCTGTCGTCAGTCCTTTCTTCCTTTCTTTTTTTGGGGCTTCTTTGTTGTTTTGGGTTAGTGTGTTCTTGGATCCATTCCAAGGTATTCTATAAATTAGAGCAAGGGTATTTCTAGTCAATTCCTCCAAGGAAATGTACAACGCAAAGAACATTGACCAAAAGCCAAAGTGGTGACAGTTATCAATGATCGACAAGAAGTTTAAAGTTTGGTCATCCTAATCACGAAACACACTAAAAGGCAACACTCAAGAGAAATGGTTTCTTGAGTGTTTGACAGTTGTCACCCACACAAGTGTGTAGATTTGAGTACCCACCGATCCCAGAACCCAGGTCTGAATGGATGCGAAGGCAGTAAAAAAAAAGAGAGAAGAAATAGCTGAAAAGAGAGGATGAAAAGCACACAAAAATAAAAGTGTCCCAAAGAGGCCACAAATGTGAAATCTGGGTGGCACAGCCTAATAGTTGCCTAGATCAAATTAAATATGAAAAGAGAAATTCATTGCTATGGACCTGAACACCTAGAGTACACAAACATCTGGGGCCTAACAACTTTGAAGAGCACACGGAAGAAATGAAATGACTGTCCAAAAGGACAGAACTCTCAAAAGCACGAAAGCTACAGCCTAGCTGGTAGAACGGACTTGGGCAACTATGGAAACCTCTACCGGAGCTATGAATGCTTGACTGGCAGTAGAGCAAGGTTATACTTGGGATTTGGGGAAAACTTTTTCAGGGCTATGAATGCCTGACTGCAGCAAAGCTCTTTCCAGGAAACCCTAGTCTACTTAACGAAGGTCGGGAGCAACCGGTGAATGTTCTGGATACCACAATCAAAGGTCAAGGAATGAATACACATTAACACACACTAGGAAGCCAATGAAAAACCTTGGATTGGGAGTCATTGAAAGATTGGTCGACACCCACACCTTTTGGCCTTCTTCTACTACAAAGTTACATCCCGGAAGAGTAAAGATGATAAGGAAATTCCTTGGCCATTCCTCCTTTTGTCGGGGCTATTTTTTGTGGATCCACAACACACACCCCATTTTTTGGTCCTCTGACCATGGGGACCCCCCTTTTTTTTTATTTTTGGTTTTTTTTCTTATCTGCCCACTTGAGTCCTCGCTCGGTCAGTCTCAGGAGAACATGTGTCAGCATGATAAAAGAAGAAAAAACTCTATTTTTGGTCTTTCGGCCCTTTCAGCATTTTGGAGGACCATAGTACCCCAAAATACCAAAATGGCCGAAAGGCTGAAAGTTGTCCCTTTCAGTGTTTTTGGCCTCCGAAAACACCGAAAGGCCAAAGGTGTCTACCTCTGGAATTTTGGTGTTTCAGACCGCAAAAACACCGAAACTGCTAGTGTAGGGCCCCCAGGTTATAAATTGCAAAGCATCCTATTTCAAAGTCACTTTTTTCCTTGACAGCTTACAGCTTCAACATTTTTGCCCTCCACCCTGAAACTGATCACACGCATGCCTCCTGGTTTCATTGTGTTATCCTCCCCCACTCCTAGCCCCTCCAAGGTAGGTCTCCATCTTCGCTACCTCATTGTTTTCTTTTCCCTCCGCTGTCTTTTGGTTTTAGGGTTTTTGTCTTGGCATTTGTCTAGCCTAGGGCATGTGGATTTCCTTCTCCTCTGGTCTCTGAGGGCCTTTGGCGCCTTCGGTGTTTAGCGGGAGGTCCGTTTGTGTCGATTCAGGTTTTTCCCTTTCTAGTTTCTATGTTAGGGTTTCATTCGGTCGTGACCTTTGTCACAGGTTTTTGGCTTCTGAAAGGCCAAAAGTTGGTTCTAGTCATAGTCTGTATCATTTTGGAGATTCAGCCCTTTTGGCGTTTCGGACCTCCAAAAAGTCTAAAATTCTGACAGGACCCAATCCTTGAAAGTCCTATTAACTCTTGTCGTGATTTTGGAGATTCGGCCTTTTTGGCATTTCAGACCTCCAAAAGGTCTGAAACTCTGACAAATCTCAATCCCCAAAACCTGGTCTTCAATCTTCATGATTTTGGCTTTTCGACGTCCACAAAGCCTTCAGACTTTTGGATGTCGAAAGGTCTGAAGAAACTCACTCTCCAAATGGTGGTTTTTTGCACTTTTGGCCTTTTTGGCCTCTGAACCAATTTTTGGTGTCCAAAACCTCAAAAGAAAGCGCAAAAAACCTGCATTTCAGGTTGCTTAGAGAGTTTTTTCTCTATTTTATTAGTTTAGTTAGCTTTCTTTCAGTTTGTCCTTCAAATAAGATATTGATACTTGCATGTTTTATTATAGGAATGCCTGAGAAAAGGACCATTTCACCTATGAAATGCCAATACAAGGGGAACACTTCCCCTTCCAAAATTAGCAACATGAACAGCGAAATCACCGATACTGATATCAGGAACGTGGATTGGGATGACTTCCTGACAAGGTATGGCCAACTTGCTGGGAGATCAGAGGATTGTACCTCCCTGGTATTAGCAGGACTGGTCAGTGCAGTAGCCCACCCATTAACTGTTTCCTCACCTGAACTAATCATGACCTTGGTGAACCATTATGACTCTGACAAAAGGGTGGTCTAGAATACAGAGGGCCAAATAGTATTGGATATCAGGCCAAATGTCATAGAGGATGTATTTCATCTCCACAAAGGTGTAGACAAGTTCTATGACTTCTTCATAGAAAAAAGAAACTTATGGTTCAGAAACAAGGGGGAGGAAGCTTATGAAATAGTCAACAACCACTACCTCGAGCAACCTCTCCCCAAAATAAGCTAGGCAAAACAGAGTTAAGGAGAGGATAAATGAAAGATGACATCAAGGAAGCCATAACAATGATAAGTCAAGTATATGGCTTATCATAACCATTCCAACTAGAGAATTGGATGTTTCTCCTTATAGAAAGACTCAGGGACCGTAGGTCTAGGTTTGACTGGGGAGCCATCATTAGCGACAAGTTGGATGAATAGCTAGTGGTGGTAAAACACAACCCTAAGCTTTATATGAGTACTTACATGGTGTACCTACTGGCAGCAAGGGTAGATTACCCAAGACTCATCAAGAGAGGAAGCCTAAATGATCCCAATGCATGGCCTCACATCGTATACCCCCAGTTACAAAAAAGGGAAAAAATGTCAGAAGATAGCCCAGACTACCAGATAGTTAATGATGCCTTCATTTTTGCAATCATCAGATCTATTGAGGGTGATTTTTCAAAAAGGATGTCGGAGGAAGCAGCCGCCAAGGTGCCTATTACATACAATTTAGAACCTTCGCGTACATTCAGATAGCAGGATCAACTATGAATCCAAAGAATTTGCCTAGATATCCATTCAACTAGATAATCATTTTGGAAATGGCCCGGCAGCTTGCAAATGCATATGAACACATAAACAACAAGAACAAGCACTGTTGGGATTTTCCCATCTCGCTAGGGCCATATACCCTATAGGACATGAAGGTGTGTAAATCTTTGGCCTTCAAATGGGATGACTGTCCCCTATAGCTCTATGGCACAGTGCGGCCTCAATTTGACCCTATAGGAACATACAACCACATTATCAGCAAGTTCTACATTCATGAACCACACCTGGAGGATCACTGGATGAACTATGTAGATGATCATGAGGTCAGAATCTGGGATTATTGTAGAATGACTCTTACCTTAACAAAAGAAGTCATAAAGACCCCTATTCCCCAAAATTTTGGGAGTATGATTCAGAAGAGGTCCTAGAGTCCATCTATACAGATGACAAGATATATGACTGACCCATCATGAACGCAAAGGTCGACAAAGATGAAAATGAAGACATAAATTTCCAGGCATGACACGTGATGAGAATGAAAGAATGGCTCAAGAGGCCCTACAAAATAATCCCAATACTTGTGAAAACATTAATGGCTCCACCTAAGAAGGCGGATAAACAACGTGGAGAGATAAATATAGTACCGTAATACAAGAAGGCACCACCATAGAATCCAAGCACAGTGTATGGCCATGAACGTGCATTAGAGTACAGATCAAACCCAAGACCCAAGGCTCCTAGGATGAGAATGACCGGACAAATAGATCCTCCCATAGGGCAAGCACAAGTTGAACTAGATGAAGGGCCTTCTACTTCTAGATGATCCCCTCCTACCACCAGAAAGGGGAAGAATACATAAAAGAGGAAGAAATATTCTACATCTCTATAATTATAAACTGTACAGGAAGACCCGCAAGGAGAGGAATAGGAAGTGGTTCCTCTAGTCAAAAGGAAAAGGTCTCAGAAAAGGAGAGAAAAGGAGATTAGTCAGAAATAATAGGAGGATCCTAAAGAGGAAGATAACCCCTTAGATTCTCTAGGATCATATGAGTTCCAAATGTCAGACTTTGAAGGTCTAGAAGGTTTCTCGGACCAAGGCGAGGATACACTGGGTTATGCAATTGGATATGAAGTAGGCGGTCCTTCTCTTTTTCAACCACAGGTAATCTTAACTCCACCTCCCACTCAATTTACTAATCTGAAGCCAAATACACCCAATGTGGGAGATTGTTCTAAAGCAGATCAAGGGTCTAGGAATTGAGAGTCTCCAATCACCCAAAGGTTGACTACCAATGATCCTACAACAAAGAACAATACTATTATAATGCCCCTTCACATTCCTACTCCACCAAATACTCTCCCACCTCCTATTCCTACTCCACGCCCATTTCTCGAAACTCCACCAACTACTCTTCCACTTCCAATCCCAAATCTCCCAACACCTACTCCACCATCATCAAGCCCTTTGACTTGCCACATACCCTGGAGGATTAGTAACTAGAGGGGCTGCATCACCCTTCAAAACCACATTGAAGGTTATGACTAGTCTCAATACCGAAGTCTCAGTTAGTTCCTTAGGAGAGGAAGACAAAAGCTAGGAAAAACAAGATGAGGCAATGCAAGAAGGAGACAAGGCAGAAGAGGAAAGGGAAGAGGAAGAAGAATGTCAAGGAGAAGGGGGTGAAGGGGAATAGACATAGGAATGAGAAGAGGGGTGAGACAAAGAAGTGACTCAAGGGTCCCAAAATTTAGATTCAATTCTCCAAATTACCCCATATGAGTCGGTCACTGCATCTAGTAGACCTACATGGTTTACTAAAGAAATCCAGTCGAGGTAAAGAACCTATTCAGATGAGGATGAAGGGGAAAATACAAATATAGCATCCTTAGGGAAAGCCTTTCATCAGGAAAAAAGCATATTACCAGCACGGACAATGTCCTATGTCACTTAGGACACTAGGGGGCGCTTGAAGGCACAGGTCACAGTCCCATCTACCATCACCTCTCAAGCCCAAACTACATCAGAAGAGTATACATTTAAGGAGGTAGAATTGGGGGAACCTACCAGGGAAGGGAGCAAGACACTAGCAGCCTTAGGGCTCAAACATGCGCTGGGTTTTATGAGTAAGGATGAAGAGACCATAAAGACCTTGACAGAACAAAATGAAGCCTTGAAGAGGTTCATTCACAAAATGGTTGGTCCTATTGACCCCAACTTCTCAGAGGCCTCATTACAGGTGGTGTTGGATAAAAGAAACACACCAGACTTGTTGACAGGTTTAACCCCATCCTTCATCAAAGCAATTGCAGATTGGAAGGTGGATTTTAAGCAATACAGGGAAGGTTCCATCAAGAAAATATTCAAACCTTATAGGTTTATTCTAATAGAGGTTACCAATTTGATTGATTTAATGACAAATGAGGGTGGCCTGGAGTTAGAGACAAGAAAATGGAGAGCCACCCTCCAGGATTTACAAATCATCAAAAAATAGCGCTTCTAGATCCTGGTGAAAATATAAGAAGGTGAGGAGCTAGACAATTTTGAGACATGGATCAAGCACATAATCAAGATAATTAGCATTTGTGAGAAATGTCAAGCTTTCATATTGGATAAACATAAAGAGGTCCTAGAATGGATTGAAGAAATATATATCTTCTTCACAAGGATCGGCCTTGATTTGTACCGGGATGAAGATAAGCATATCTTATGGCCATCTAAAGAAGTTGTCCAACAATTCAGGGACATCATGGTAGGTTTAGGGACCAAGGAAACCCAACAACAATTATTTCATTCAAAGGAAGAAATGATGAAGATGACAAATCACATAGAGGAGATCCAGTTCTTTGCTTCCGAGCTAATTGCCTTCAAATAAAAGCAAGAATGGAAGGTTAACAGGGAAAAAAGGAAGGAGATAAACTACAAGGAAGTTTAGGAGATTATACAAAGGCTCCGGGCGGCATGCCCAGAGGTATTCCCAAACTAACCGCTTGGATCACAAAGTAGTTTTGAAGAAGCAGTCTCCAATACTTAAGAGATTTCCTTAAGGCAAGTTTCAGAGTTTTTGGCCTTTCGGCCCATGCAAGAAGAATAGTTCTTAGGCCTTTTGGCCTCCCAGATTCTTTGGCCTTTTGGCCCTCCAAGTTTTTATCCTTTTCAGCCTTCTAGATATTTCGGCCTTTTTGGCCTCCTACAAGTCTGAACTTCAGACCAAAGTTCTAATGATAAACAATTAGAATTTTTTGACACTAAAAAAGTTTTGGAGTACTAGAGGTCGGGATCTAAAAAAACTGGGTGTTTCCAGCGAGATCACATTTTTGCATACCAGTTGAACTCCAAATCTAATTGATGGTTACCTTGAGTTCATTTTTAAGGGACTAAGGGTCCCCTATCAGTCTCCACCACCATGAGAGCTTCCAAATGAAGATTCCAAGAAAGACTACCAGAAACAAGAAGAAGACTCCAAGTTTTCAGGAGAAACCCTCCTTCTTTTCTCTTTCTTCTTGGCGAGTTTGACCCTCATTGCATGGGAAAATTGATTGTAAATAGATTCATGGATCCATGCAAGTTATCTAGTTTCAGTTAAGAATAGTTTCCCTTTCAGTAAAATTTTAGTTTAATTTATTTTTCTCTCTGATGCCCTAAATTTGGAATTCAAAGTTGTGGATCAAATTCTATATATTGTAATCACAAATCAATGTAAAGGGTCAGATTCTTAATGCAATAAAGACATAAATTTGGTGCTTCCTTCATGGTGTGTGAATTGCTGCTACCTATGCAAAATTATTTAATGTATGCTTGCATTATTCATTATTTTTAGAGAGTCTCTTGTTTATTGTGCTTTGAATTCGCATTTCTTTTAGTTGGACTTTGTTGTTGTTTACTTTACCTTATTGTGATGAATGTGTGGAAGATATCATCTTTGGGCTTAACAATAAATCTGTCTCATGGGTGCACACATCTTGGTGGCTTCGCAATCTGATCGATTTTGAATATCTTGCATGAGTGAACATGTTTTCTCTCCAAACACTTGCATCCGTGGGGTAGTGAATTGTGACTTGGTCTGATTTGTGCTTCGTGGGTTTTACTCCAAATCTCTCCCATCATTCAATTTGCAAGGAAGGGTTCATAATGGTTTATGTCCATAGGGTTTCATTTTTAGTCATTTACTTGCATTTTATTTACAAACACCATATATGTTAAAAATGAAAAATACCAAAAAGAACTAAAGTGTTTTTTTCATCTTGATTTCTGGATTCTGATTCTGCGTATTTTTTTATTTTGATGCTAAAAATTACACACAATCAAAATCCTGAAATCAAGCTGAAAATTCTTATGGATTGTGGAAATCTGATCGATTTAAGAACTAAAGTGTTTCTGCAGTTTGATGTCTTGAAAAAACCAGCAAAGGCCTCCTTGTGAATAATCACATTTATCTTCAACTGAGTAACCAAGCAGGTTGTGACCCGACCCCAGAGAACCTTTGGGATGACCTCGTTATTCTTTCAAGATAGGAAATCAAAATTTTGAGATCCTAGCAAGTTGGCTTGTGTCAAAACAATGCTCAACACTAACAGGGTTTGTCCTTTAACAGGGAATGTGTACTATAATGTTTGAATAAGCTCCTAATAGGGATAAATATTTAACAGGGATACTATACTCTCAGTACATCATTTGTGGGTACTAATTCCCACAGGGGTTTTTTATTTAATAGGGATTCCTCGACAACAAAGGATTATGTTATTGTGTTAGCATTTACTGTGTTATCATTTGAACTGAAGTTTTGGTTTATAAATTTTAATGTTTAATAATCTATCTCACAACTGATTCACCCCCCTCTCAGTTGTGGTTGTGGATTTTTATTCCTAACATTTTGAACAATTTGTGTATTCAAAAGCTTGTCATTTTGATAGTTTCCATTGTTACTTTGTTGTTTTTTGGCCTTGTACGGACCTGTACGGTCTGGAAACCATGTATAATTATTATATTTAGATATTATGATGAATTTTATTTCTTCTTGTTTTTTTTGGAGTGATTTCATTGAGAAATTAAGAAGATATGCACATTTTGGTGAAAGTTGTTGATTGCAGATTTGAGATCTTCTAGAAAAATTCATATTGAAGCATTTGGTACGACCGTATATGGAAGATTTAAAACCTCTTAGTGGATTAATTTGAAATATATGTGAATAAATTTCATTTCCTTTTGGTTTGAGTCATTTTTATTCAGATTTGTGAAAGATATGAAGATTTTGGTGAAAATGGTTTTAAATTGTCTTCAATAGAGTTGCAGGCAAGGGTTTGTGATTATATAATGATTGAGCCATTGGAAAAGTTAATGTCTTACATATTATGAAACTATATTCATAAATATTTCATATGCAATTGGTTTGGATTCATTTGGTCTTTTTTTGTGGAATATATTTTATGCCCTAGCAGGCGGAGCTTATGAATTTCTGAGTTCTTATGATAGTAAAATGGGTCTCGATGCATAAACCATAACTGTTAAATTAACCAATGGAATTGGATAAATTCTAGATATGTTTTAAAAATTCCATTTATACACATTCTTACTGAAGCGATTAGACAAATGATGTCTGGTATTAAAGTTACGAATAACAGAATATAACTATCAAATCTGCCAGGAATTAGTTGACATGGTTCAATGGATTACTATGAATGTTTATATGTAAGTATTGGATGTAGTTTTGATATAAAGTATAGAGAAAGAAGATCATTTTAATGACTTATGTTTTTTTTGAATGATGATCTCTGATTGTGGATGAACAAACAAAGATTGATTGGTTAGTCAACATGTTATGGATGAATATGTATGCCTCTAAGAAAGTGAAGAAACTTGTTGTTGTTTGGATCTCATGATGGATTTGGGATCCTAAGATGTTGGTTTTTGGATGCTCTACATCAAATTGGTATCATAGCTAGAAGCTCATGAGAGTGTGAGGGGTGGAAACTCACACCAGGACCTAGACCAAGGAATTTGTCATTTGATTCTTCCTTATGAGTTTTTGGTTGCAGGTGCTTGTCCACTAGCTGCAGGTCGTAATACATGAAGTTCTATCAATATGGTCCATAGGAGGTGGTCCAGGGCCAGAGGAGACGGTCCATTTGGTTGCCAAAAGACCTAAGGAGAGAGGAAGGAAAGTAATTTATTGTTACCAGGCCTTGTATGGACTTGTACAACCTAGAAATCATGTATAATTATTATATTTAGATAGTATGATGAATTATCTTCCTTCTTGTTTTTGTTTGGAGTGATTTTATTGAGAAATGAAGAAGATATACACGTTTTGGTGAAAGTTGTTGATTGCATAGTTGAGATCTTCTAGAAATAGTCATATTGCAGCATTTTGTACAGACATATATGAAAACGTTAAAAACTATTAGTGGATTCATTTGAAATATTTGTGAATAAACTTTCATTTCCTTTTGGTTTGAGTCAATTTTATGTAGATTTGTGAAACTTATGAAGATTTTGGTGAAAACTGGTTTTAAATTGTCTTCAATGGAGTTGTAGGCAAGGGTTTGTGATTATATAATGATTGAACCATTGGAAAATTTAATGGATTACATATTCTGAAACTATATTCATAAATATTTCATGTGCAATTGTTTTAGATTCATTTGTTCTTGTTTTGTGGAAGATATTTGATGCCCTAGTAGGAAGAGCTTGTTTTTTGGATGCTTTGCATCATAACGGTATCAGAGCTAGAAGCTATTGAGAGTGTGAGGGGTGGAAAATCACACCAATACCTAGCCAAAGGAATTTTTCATTTGATTCTTTCTAATGAGTTTTTGGTTGCAGTTGCTCGTCCACTAGTTGTAGGTAGGCAGACATGAATGTCTGTCAAAATGGGCCAAAGGAGGTGGTTCAGGGCCAGAGGAGATGGTCCAGTTAGTTTACAAAAGAGATAGGGAGAGATTAAATAAAGGACTCTTGGTTGAGGCAAGGTTGTTGGTTTTTGATGCACCATTGGGAGGGTGAACTTATGTTTGTAGAAGCACCATGGAAGTAGTCATTACAAGTTCCATCAATGGCAGTCACAAGTTTGAAGGAAAAGAGACAATAGAGGCATCCAAAGTGAATGAAAGAAGGAAAGAAGAAAAAGAGGAATAAGGAGGAAAATATGAATGAAGGCAAAGGAAAAAGGTTTTGGTCTAATTTTCTTGCAGGTTATTGGTTCCATGTTTCCAAGAGGACTTGGAAACTTTTGAATACCGGTAGTATGGTGTAGGAGCACCCATTATACAAGAACAATCAAGATGTCCAAGGTCACTAGTTGATTATATTTGGGGAATTTATGAATTTTAAATAATCTATGTATGTATTTGAGTTTATTTTTATCCAATGGATTCATAATGTAAGGCTACTTGAGCCATTTGTGTAAAAGTTGCATAGTTGTCCATTTAGGACCTCGTGGGGTCAAAAAGTCAAAATGATGTAAACATGCCATGAAAGGGAATAAATTTTTTTAAAATTTCATTTAAGGGTCATTTAATATGTTTATAAGGTTTTTGTCAAATATTGAGGTCATTATGTGAAAATGTCACAAAAGTCGTGAAGAAGATGAAAAGTTGCAAAAATGTAATAATGCAAAATTGCATTAAAAGTTGCAAGTGGAAATTTGAAAGGCCTTGGAGGTATTTTTAAGGTACAAACTGAACAATATGCTATAAAATGTTGTATTTGGTTGAACCAATCATGAATGAGAAGGAGGGTAACAATTTTGAACAATTTGTGTATTCAAAAGCTTGTCATTTTGATAGTTTCCATTGTTACTTTTATGTTTCTAGGACTTATACAAACCTTTACGTCTTGGAAACCATGTATAGTTATTATATTTAGATATTATGATGAATTATAGTCCTTCTTGTTTTGGTTTGAGTGATTTCATTGAGAAGTGAAGAAGATATGAATGTTTTGGTGAAAGTTTTTGATTGCAAATTTGAGATCTTTTGGAAACAGTCATATTGCAGAATTTGGTACAGTTGTATATGAAAGATTTAAAACCTCTTAGTATATTAATCTGAAATATATGTGAATAGAATTTCATTTCCTTTTTTTTTGAGTCATTTTTATGTAGATTTATGAAGGTTATGAAGATTTTGATGAAAACTGATTTTAAACTGTCTTCAATAGAGTTGTAGGCAAGGGTTTGTGATTATTTAATGATTGAACCATTGGAAAATTTAATGGCTTACATATTATGAAACTATATTCATAAATATTTCATATGGAATTGGTTTAGATTCATTTGGTCTTATTTTGTGGAATATATTTGATGCCCTAGCGGACAGAGCTTATGAATTTCTGAGTTCTTATGATGGTAAAATGGGTCTCAGTGCAGAAACCATAACTGTTAAATGAATCATTGGAGTTGGATAAATTCTTAATATTTTGTTTTAATAAATCAAGTTATCCACATTCTAACCGAAGAAATTAGATAAATTATGTCTGGTATAAAATTTATGAATAATAGAAGACAAACTATCAAATCTGTCAGGAATTAGTTGACATGGTTCAATGGATTACTATGAATGTTTGTATGTAACTACTGGATGTAGTTACAATATAAATTACAGATAAAGAAGATCATTTTAATGAATTTTTTTTTTTCGAATGATGATATCTGATTGTGTATGAACAAACAAATATTGATTGGTTAGAGAACATGTTATGGATGAATATGCATGCCTCTAAGAAAGTGAAGAAACTATGTTATTGTTTGGATCTCATGATAGATTTGGGATCCTAAGATGTTGGTTGTTGGATGCTCTACATCAAATATTAGTATGGAATTTTTTCTTGGTTTACCAAGGACTCACAAAGAGTATGATTCCATTTTTTTAGTGGTAGACAAGTTCTCAAAGATGAAACATCTCATTCCTTATAGAAATACTAATTATATTGTTCATGTGGAAAAATTATTTTTCAAAGAAGTGGCGAGACTACATGGTCTACCAAAGAGCATAGTTTCAGATCGAGACACTAAGTTTGTTGGGTATTTTTGGAGGACATTATGGAAAAAGATAAAGACATATTTGAATTTCATCTCGGTGCACCATCCACAAACTGATGACTGTGAACCATCCACGAATTGATGGGAAAAAAGTGTTAATCAACTAATGAAGATATGATGAAGATGATGAAGACTGAGTGATATAGTGTATCATGATTGTAGAAATGCTTAGATCAATTGTTGTTTTGTCATTGATGTCAAGCAATTGATTATTGTTTTTTATTATGGTACCATATATTAAGAGGAGAAGTTAAATGGGTGACAAATACAAATCATACAATGATGAAGTAATGATGATATAGTTGTTTGCTACTATATATTTGATGTTATAAAGTCAATACAATTGATTGATTAAGTCAGAAATTGCAAAGAGTTAAGTTATGACTGAAAGATTTACTTTACTAAGATAGACAGAGTTAGTCGGTATAGAGTCATGTTAGTCGGTCACAGTTACCAAACACCGAGAGAAAGACAAGCACTGAGAACCGAAGATGAGTTAGACACTGAGAAGTGAATGAAGACAATTACTGAGTTGCAAAGCAATTTTACCGAGTACAAGATATTGATTGTAAATGATGATAAGATTGAATTTAATGTGAAGCAATGATGAGCTAGATGAGGATAAAAATTAAATTAAGTTTCTTAAAAGATCTACATAGGTGAAAATTCAATGAGAAGATCTAAGGCGAAGATCAAGTGGTTAAACCTGATTATGTGAGTTCCAAAAAAGTTCAAGTTTTGAGGTAAAAGTGAATTGGTTTATCAAGTTGAGATTTATAAAGAAGATGATCGAATGATAGAGCGCAAATGATGGAAAATCTAATTAAGGAGATTAAGAGGCAAAATTATGTCTATAAAAAAAATTAGAAAAAATAGAACAAAGAGAGATGTTGGCTAGTGTAACAGAGAAGAAGAAGTTGAAGAACAACATTTACTGAGTAGAACAGAGAAAAAGAGATTAAAGAATCTACAGTTAGAGAAAGAGATAAATGGAGTATGTGATGCCAGTATTCAATTGAGCATAAAGGATCTGACACAAGAAAATGTAGTTTCTATATTTACAGATCAAAGTTTATACTATTGCGTATTAATATTTGTAACAGAGAAATCTCTTAATCGAGTGGATTTAACCATCCTATTTGTAAATCCTAAAAGTAGGTGACATTCCAAAAGAGTGTCTAAAGACCTCTAACAAGGCCACTCCTAACAGGGTGAAGATCTTAACAGATCTGAGGTAAATCCCCTAACAGGGTCACATTTAGCAAATGTGTTTGTAATCTTTAACATGATAAGTTCTTAACCGAGCGTACTTTAGAAGGGTAAATTTTATTGTGGGTCACCATTCCCACAGAGGTTTTTCCCAAATTGGGTTTCCTAGTTAAATCTGGTGTCAACTAAGTTAAATCTGATGTTAAAGAGTTTGAATGATTAATTTAAATATTTGAGATGTATGGTTGTTTAAGTTATTAAGTTATTTGGTGAATCAGTTATTACTGTATTCAGTTCTACCGAGTGAATCAGTGAGTTAAGTTTTGAGCATTAAGATTTGGTTTTGTTTGATTCACCCCCCCCACCCTCCCCCTCTTAGTGGACCAACAATTGGTATCAGAGAAAGTTACTCTGAAGTGATAAGTTTAAAAGGACTTGAGTTAAGATCTAAAGATGTATAAGAAGGAGGCACCAAAGATGGATAAGGATCATTTATCTACATGGAAAAGTAGAATGAATTTGCATGTGCCTAGAGTAGGAGAATATGGACTTCATTTTCTTGATAATGAATATGTTGCGTCGACTACTGCACCTTTGACAATTAGTGAGAAAAGATAGAAACAAGAACACACACACAAGTTATGATTGAGATTGCTTCTACACTTACCGACCAAAAATATGATGAACTTGATGGATATACTACTTCTAAACAAATGTGGGATAAGCTTATTTTGACCTATGGTGGAGATCAGCATGTTTAGAAGGCTAAAGTAGAAATTTTGAGAGGTAAATTTGACTCTATGAAGATGAAAGAAGGAGAGAACATAATACAGTACAGTACAAGACTTAAGGAGATTGTTAATTCTATAAGAGGAGCTGGTGGAACCATACATAGGATGATGTTATACGCAAGATGTTGAGAACCCTTCTATCAAGTTATGCTATTCGTGTATTTTCTATATAAGAGCTAAGATCTATTCCCCAAATGAATGTTTCACTAGATGTTACAATTGGTAAGTTAACTACATTTGAGTTAAATGATTTTAAAAATAGTTTTTCTGCTACATCTAAGATTGAATCTATATTTAAGTCTACCTTAAATATTGGAAGAGCTAGGGAAGCTGTAGCCAGGGATGGATATTTGAGAAATTTTATAGTTGTACTGAGGTCTAGAAGAGTTGTTTACTGAATCTGATGAGAATGAGAGAGAATTTGAAGCTTTGTTGGATAGAAGGCTACAAAGAGGCAAAGGAAAATTCCAAGGTAAGTTACCCTTGAAATGCTTTAATTGTGATAAAATTGGTCATTTTGCATCTAACTACCCTGAGAAAGATAAGGAGGAAAAGAAAGATAACAGAGATAAGGACATAAGAGAAAACAGATTTAGGAGATTCAGAGACTACAAAAATAAAGTTAATAAATCTTGTCATATTGCTAATGAAGGACTAAGTGATGATGATTCATTTGACAGTGATGATGGCAAAGAAGTTGTTTATGTTTCTATTAAAGATGATTTTGATGAAGAAAACAAAGAAGAACCAAGAGCCCTAATATCACAAGTAAGTAAGAATGAAACATGGATTATAGATAGTGGTTGTTGACATCACATGACTGGTGACACATTTAAGTTTATTTCCTTGGAAAATCATGATGGATGATTTGTTAGATTTGGTAATGATGCTCCATATCCTGTGAAAGGAAAAGGTTCTATAATTCTACTGAATTATACAAGATGTGATAATGTTTATTGGGTTGAAGGCTTAAAGTATAATCTATTGAGTGTTGCATAGTTAAATAATACACATCACCGAATGGAATTTCAATATGGAAAGGTGAAAGTATTTGATAAGAAGGATAGTTTGATTGCTACTAGAGAACAACCTAAAGGTAATTTATTTTATCTTTATACTTCTATGAAGAGTTGTTTGTTTGCTAAAGTTGAAGATATTTGGTTATGGCACAAAAGGCTTTGTCGTGATAATTTTAACAACTTAATCAAAGTGAGTAAGAAGAATAGAGTGAGAGGACTACTGATATTGGAGAAACCTGAGAATTCTATGTGCAATGAATGTCAGATGGGTAAGATGACTAAATATAGTTTTTCAAGCAAGACTTATGTTACACAAGGAATTTTGGATTTAGTGCATACTGATTTATGTGGACTGATGAGGACTCAAATTTATTATGGAGACATACATTTTACTTTATTTGTGGATGATTATTCTAGAATGATGTCTATAATTTTTTTTAAAGAAAAATATGATACATTTAAAATGTTTAAGTGGTACAAGGCTAGAGTTGAAAAAGAAAATGGAAGACAATTGAAATGTATGAGATCTGATAAAGGAGGTGAGTTTACTTATGATGAGTTTACACTATTTTGTAATGAGAATGGAATTAAGAGACAATTGTCACCACCGAGGACACCACAATAGAATGGAATTGCTGAGAGAAGAAACAAATCTATTGTTAATTGTGTTAGGACACTAATGATTAAAAAAGCAATTTCACATAATTTTTGGAGAGAAGTTGTGAGTACTGTTGTTTACAGATTGAACCGAGTACAAATGAAGAGAGGTACCAAAAAGACACCTTATGAAATCTGGTATGAACACAAACCTAATATCAGTTACTTTAAAGTTTTTGGAAGCAAATGTTATATTCTGAAATATTATAGATAAGGAAAGTTTGATTAAAAAGGAGAAGGAATATTGTTAGGATATTCTATGAGGAGTAAAGCTTACAAATGTTTGAACAAAATAAATAACAAGATGGTGGAAATTGAAAATGTAAGAATTGATGAATTTGCAGAAAGGAATGATGAAGATAGCAAGAAGGAACCTCAGGATTATGAGAAGTTTGTGTTACTCCAAATGAGATTTGAAGATTTTCATTAGTATTCAGGCATTCAAATACCCAGTCAGTAACAGAGTCACAGACAAAATTAGTCGGTATGATCACCAAAGTACAGAGTTAATCGAGTGCACTGATCACGTACAGATTTAACCGAGTGCAGTGATTACTAAGAAAACATAATTTACCGAGAAGTAGTTTACACCGAGCACAGAGTTTACACCGAGATACACATAGAACATCGAGCACCGAGAGACAATACTTACCGGGCAGACCAGCAGTCACATAAATGTTTATAATGGAACATCAATCTAGGTAACACATTTTTGATGACCTGGATAATGGTTTACAATGATCGAGGAGAACATTAATTATGGATTCACAACATAAATTGTTTATATCTCCTATGTTTAGATGATCAAGGTAAGTGGTGTACACCATTGATCCTAGGTTATGTAAGATATTGTAAAGCCCTAATTAGGTCAAGAAGTCTGATATATGTAATGTTACGATGTCATTTGTATTGTATCTTGATCAAGTAATGATCAAGTAGCCACCATACTATAAACATCAGAGATCAGACAAGCTTTTAGGACAAGGACTATAGTGCAAGAATTTAGTTTGCAGAACATAGGCAAGGCTATCGAGTAGAACATAAGGTATTATCATTCACAGTAAGGTGATAGATTTATATACACTTAAAGGATCTATATTCACAATATAGAGATTGTAATTTGTTCAGATCACACAACTTTGTTACTCTCTGACAATTGTAACAATCCAAAAATCTCCTAACAGAGTAGACTTAACTGTCTTTGTATAAATCTCTTAACCAAGTGCACACATACTTTGTGTTTCTAATTCCTCACACGAGGTAGATATAATTGATCTCATTGTTGCTCCTAACGGGGTAATATCAGTAGAAGTGATCAATCTTTGTAAGCTTTAACATGCTACTTTATTTACTGCAGTAGTGAAGTTTTGTGGGTCTTATCCCCACCGCAGTTTTTACCTTCTAACAGGGGTTTTCTGTGATACCAAATACTAGTGTCATGTGTACTTAAATTTGATGTATGTTTTATTTTTTACATTACATGCATTTACATTTCAACAATGACATACATGTTTGGTGAATGTTATATATTCAATTGGTTATAAGAGAACATTTGGTTACAAAGATTTGTTTGAAATTTTTTAAGGGTACTGATTCACCCCTCCCCTCTCAGTACACACCTTTCTATTTCCTCAACAATTGGTATCAAATCTAGTTCACTTGTTTGGAAAGTTTAATCACTGAAGAGAAAGGATCTTACAATGGAAAGGTATACACTTGATAAAACTATTGAAAATCAAAAGTTACAGTTATAGATCTATGTCGAACAATACAAAGAAGCCAAATAAAAACTCAGGGAGATGTTGATTAAGAGAAAGGACATGGCACTTCACTGTCATGAGACTGATTATCAGGAAGAAGAGATTCATGACCCATTTGACACATCTGGATCTGAATCTGGAAGCATATCTGATGCATCTAAAGGAATCATATCAAAGCTATCTGAGAGAAATCAATAACTTACTGAACAAGTGAAAGCACTACAGATCAATCAAGATACACAAATGGTTAGAATGGTTGAAGTCTTGAACGATGCAAAGAAATTTGAAGAAGATAGAAACATGGTTGTTGATGATAGAAGGAAAATGATAGAAAATTACAAGAAAAAGAATCTGAGATATTGAGACTTACTGAACATTACTTTGAGATCACCAATCAAGTGGTTGCTATGATTCATGAGGCAAAGGGAGTGAATATTGAGCTTGCTAGAAAATTGGAAGACATTAGTGTATTGAAAGAAGAGAATGAAAAACTGAGATATGAATTGAAGATTCTACAACAACATAATGAAGTGATTAAGAGATCTGAAGACAGTACTAAGAGAATGGATGAATTTCTAAACTACCAAAGAAGACTGAACAACAATACCAGATTAGGGTCTACTGAGAAAGGAGAATCATCAAATCAAGTTGAACAGAGGAATTTATATTTAAATCTGAAGCCTAAGAAACCCTCTTTCCATCATTGTGGAAAACTAGGCCACACATCAAATGTTTGCAAAAGCAAAGGAAAATGTATTTCTAGAAAATCTACTAAATTTAATGGAAATTACTATAACTATAATAAGCATGGACATCAAGCACATGAATGGAGAGCCAAGTTGAACAAACCACAGAAGAAACCATACATGGATAAATGTTGTCAAAATTGCAACATGCATGGTCATACATCACAATCATGCAGGAATAATACAAAGCAAATCAGGAAGCCTAAAGGACAAGAAAAGGTAAATCAACTGAGAAGACAAGGTAATGCTTATGCTTGGGATTACAACACTTGGGGTAGTTGCACAACATGTGGTAAATATGGACATATGGAAGAAAAATGTATGAGACAATGGAGAACTAAGTCTAGGAATTGGTCAAACTCTGGCATGGCTTGCTCACACTACCATAAGGCTGGTCATTTAAGCAGAGATTGTGCAGATAGAATAAATACTTATGGAAATATAAATACAATCGAAGAGATCATGAGGATCAGAAATTAAATATGGAGGAAAGCATAAAATGATAATGCAGGACCAAGCACAACATTCTATGATACCTCATCTGATGGATTAGGTGGTTCCACCATCTCCACTTGAGAAATACAAGCAGGTATGGAGCTATGTTTTACAAAGCTATATCTTACATCTATTCCTATATTCATTAGAAAAATGCCAAATTAGCATGAATTAAGATGCAATATGGTATTATATTTATGATTACTTTGATCTAGTTGAGTCGGTTAATATGTACCGAGTTAGTATGTCAGTTGGTGAATATGTGTGAGACAACTGAGTTGCTATGGAAATCGAGCATTTGATATAATCACTGAGCTGAAGTATCATTAGTATTAACTGAGTATTGTGTTTGTCTATCGAGTGGTTGGTGACAAGCATTTATTGTGCTGACTAAATTTATTTGGTATAAATTCAAGGGTTGTGAACTTATTTTTTCACACAACGATCACAGAGAAGAGCAGAGAAATAGAGAGCAAATTTACAGAAGAGTATTTCAAGGATTTTGCCAAGATTATGAGTATATATTGAGAAACTAAGAGGTTAGATAGTACACATTTTCACTTATCGAGTTATTTTGAGTACTTTCGTGGAAGCCCTAAATCAAAATCAATGGCGTCCTCATCTCAAACTATGAAGGCAAAGATGGAGAAAGAGAAAAAGGTGATTCTTGTTAAGAATTCCACTTGCACATAATGGAACTACAAGATACATCCTCAAGTTGTAGCCCAACCCAATGACAAAGGCGTGTTCTCCGCGATACCACCTAGGGTTCTGTTAGTTCAAAATGATAGAGCATACATTCACTACAAGATTAGTGAAATAGGGGATTTTGATCTTATATTGACATACTGGTCACTTTGCACAGATGGTAAATTGAAAGATGATCACAAACATCTGGAATTGAAAGGGTTAACAAATGCCCTAAAATTTCTGAAGGTATTCAGAACCGAATGTATCTGCATTGTATTGAGCCGAGTTCACAATGGAAATCTCTAGATGGATGAACCAAAAAAGATCAGCAAGGATGTAATACATGCAGTAACTGGGTATCCTACATCAGAAAAATCAAAAGCCCTAAGGACCCACCCAGAACCAAGATTGAAAAGCTTACAGGCGCCAAGTGGGATGGTAGAGGTATATGGAACAACTCCATCAGTGATCCTGAACTAAGGTATGGTGATTATGTTATTGGATACAAGATCTTCCAGTTGATTAGACTGAACAACGTTGCATGTGGAGCTGTTGAGATTGCATACAAGATTGTAAAGAAAGATTTAAATTTGACCTAGTCGAGTTGTTGTAGAGACAACTTGAAGAGAACATGAGAACCATCCAATCAGCATGATCAAATACTTGTAAGTTTGGTTCTCTGCTACTTTGCACATTCTTCTATCTGCAGAACTTTTTTCTCTTCGTCGGTAATGTGAAATGGAAGAAAAACTAACTGATTACACTGAAAATCATTGACTTTATTACAAGTCTAGGAACAAATTTTGAACCTGTTATGAATGAGTATTTTGCCAAGTTCAAAGCTAGAATGGAAAAGAGATCTAGGATAGCAATAAAGTTGGTAGAAAGTACAAGGATGAAACTTGTTTTGTAGTTTACACTGATACTACTCTTATCAAAGAAGTACAACTGAGGACAACATGGCTACCTCTGATGGAATATGAACTTGACATTGACATAGCTTCTGATGCTATAGAGAAGTTACTAAATGAACCAGTTGACAAATCTACCATGAGATTTGGCACATATGAAGAAGCAAAGACCAAAATATCAATTGGACTACAAGTTCAGAAGATGGGTAGTAAGAACACCATAATTGTTAAGACCCTGAAAAGAAAATTTTCTATCACTGATGAAGAACTAGATAAGTCAATTGATGATACCGAGGAGCTGACCTCAGTCAGTAAAGATGAAGAACTGGAATAAGATGTTGATGCCACCAAGTCCAATGAAGCACAAGTTAAGGCACCTAAGGCTAAAAAGGGCAAAGGTATAAAGATTGAGTCTCCACCAAGGACAAGATCACAATCAGTGACAGTAGATTCACCACCTTTAAAGAAAGGATTTTCAAAGATAAAAAGGTCATCGCCAAAATTCACATATCAGACAAGGAAATGAAAGGCCACAGCACTGAGATAGAGAAATAAATATGTAAGGAATAAGGGTGAAAAGGATGATTCTGATAAAAAACATGGATCAATTTAAGGTTGTGCAGAACAAAGCACCTAAGACTATTGATGAAATTGCAGAAGCAATCAGAACAACTAGATGGTTAGGACATCCTACGATACATGCTTAGGATACAAGTTATTCAAGATACAAGCTCTTCAAGTTCTCTTTCTTATTTCTCAATTGGTTCTGATTCCTTAGCATATCTACCACGCTTAGATGAACTTTCACCTGGGTCATATCTTTGCTTATCTTTAGAAATAGTAACTTTAAATGTAAATTTAACTTAGTAAATGTATCTCCAAATTCACTCATTTGAAAAGCAGACAAATTCCCAACCAATGTATCTCTTGTCACAGTAGACACAATTCTGATTTCTTCAATAGCAACAACTTTATGATTGTAAGTAGGAGGTGAGGATCTCATAAATTTAGAAACAATCTTCTCTTCATCCAATATTCCACCAGTGCATCTGATTCCACAAACAAGTTCAATGATTTTGTTCGCATAGGTAGTAATGTTCTCATCTTCTCTCATCCTCAATGTTTCATATTTTCCCTTCAATATTTGTAGCTTCACTTGCTTCAAAAACTTGTCTTTTTCATATAATGTTTCTAACTTTTCCTATACTTCATGCGCAATCTCCTATCTTAAAACATTTGTATATTTGATAAGGCACTCCTCGAGGATTCATATTCTCTAGTATTAATCTTGAATTCTTTCTTCTAATCAAGAGTTGCATTAGCAAGATCAACAGGAGGCTTGTAATTTTTATTTGTGACAACCCAATGTTCTTTGCTAAGAAATATCAAGTGTGTAATCATTTATTCCTTCCATATAATATAATTTGTTCCTTTAAATCTTGGAGTATCCTTCTTAAAGGTCAACATCCTAGATCTCCTCAAGCGATCAAGCTTCTCAAAGAGGACACTGGCTCTGATACTAATTATTAGACCTTAAGAAGCACACACACAACTAAGAGGGAGGGGTGAATAAATTGTCATAATATCAATAAACCTTTACCAACTTACAAACTTTAATCTCATCTCTAAATGATAAACATGAAAGAAAGATCTCAACAAAATAAGCAACACATAACACCAAGATTTTTGACGTGGAAACCATGTTAGGGGAAAAACCATAGTGGGGATGGAACCCACAAGATGAATGCACTCATTAAAAAGTATTGTACCCTATTAGGAGTATTACAAAGGGGAATGCACATGCATTCAGGCACACTACCTAGAGCTCACTGCTCAAATAAAATAACAACAAGGCTCACTGCCTTACAACATCAACCGGTCATAGATCAAAGAGTACTTATAGTAGAAACACATGAACTAACTGATAGCATCTATTATGCCAAAAAAGTTCCAATGAAGCATACAGATCTTTGAATTATTTCATATTCCACTCATACCTTTTCATACAACATCATATACATAATTTATCGCATCTGTACACACATTTTCACACACTAGAAACTTCAAATTATTACATCTATAAATACAATCCATCAACTCATCTCAACTAGGTTAGCCAGGGACCTAATTATTAACAATTAATAAATTATAATTCAGTCCACAATGTGATCCATTTAATGTTAGCCAGGACATTGCAATGACCCATATCAATAACCTCAAACATGCTCTAGATCCAAATATTATGCTCTAAACCTTTACAGGATCTTACATCATCAAGTCAGCTAAGACCAAATGAAGAACACCAACACGTTACATGAGAATCATGCAACCCAATCACTTTGACCAATGTGAACCAGAAACACAATCAGAACATGATCAAGAAACATCAGCAAGCAATGTTAAATACCTCAGCAACCTTCCCATCAACACAAACTCAAGATCTAAATTCATTTATGTAATATTCATCAACAATATCATTTGCAACCTCTATTACTCAATAAAAATATTTTTTCAATATCAAAATCATAAACCACTCGAGTTGAGGAGACATATGCACATCCCAAACTCACTACCAGGTTAGAAACCAACAACTCTTCAACACTGATCCATACCGATCCAAAAACTAAAACTTTGTCACTTCTTGAAAAGTACCAATATCTGATAAATCAATCATAACTCTCACAAATCATCACTCTAACATATGTGAAGTGACATGCATCAATTGCAGACATCTCAGTTGATAGATATATGATCGCAACTATAGATATTGTGTGTAGTATCTATACCAAGAAATTAAAACTTACTGAACATACCAAGAAAAGTGTCTTTAATAATAGGTGTATGTTGACATCAATGAAAAAAAATTAATGCCAAAAAATATGTGCACAATTTGAAAAACATCTCAGAAATATCCAACAAGTGTACGGGTGTCTAGGGGAAAGGAAGTCTGCAACCGACATCCCCGTGGTGGTGTGAACTTAAAGGAAATTATGTTTGTGGGTGTGCAGGAACCAGGCACCATGGATATAAAGGAGGAATTTTCCCTGCTTCCCTGTGGGGAATCAACATGCTTGGTGATGCTTCTTGCGGGTGTCTAAGGTATTCATAAGCTATCATGTTTTCTGCACCGACATTTCCTTTTTGTAGTGACCAGATTTGACTGGTAACAACTGTGACGTGGTTGAAGGGGCTTAATTCAATGTCAAACTAATTCTTTGGACCTATAAACACAATCCCAGTACTTCCCCATGCCTATTTACCATTTGCAGGTATCTTTCCTTTTGATAGACATATATTTTATGCCAACTTCTTGTTGGGCATGGGCCTTATTTTCTTGACTACAAAGTGCATTCATTTGGCCCCTTTCTATCAACTACATGGATCAATATGTACATGTAGAGATCAAATTTTATTCAATCTAATTTTCTTTGTTATTCCTTAACCTGACTCCACTTTGGTTGGAGTTTGAACTCAAATGTAAAATCTGAGTTATGCATGATCTATAAAGGAAATTCTTGTATCATAATTATGGTTTCTACTTTGGTTCTTTTGTAGTGTCCTATACTATGCAACTATAATCTTGTCTTTCCTTAATTAATAGAAATCTCAATTTTTTACCTTCTCTCACATTTAACTATATGCTCATGAATGTTGTATTATGAATGTAATTTTCCTTACAGCATCTCATTAGTTTTGACCTATGTATGAGTTTTGGAGGATATATTAGAGTTGAAATTTGTGTATTTTTGGGTGCTTTGTTGATGATTATGTGCATTTTTTGGCAGGAAGAAACCACAGTCAATCTGGTGTATCACCCCTTTAATTTTCTGCAATCTCTCTTTCTCCCTTTTTCATGCAAGTTGTTAGAATAGGTGCACCCTGATTGGAATGAATTTTTCCTTCTCCATAGATTCAGACTCACATGCTCAAGGTCCCACACTTGGAGGTGGATTGAATGCTTCACAATATTTCTTGGGGGTCATACCTCAAGCATGGGTGCAAACTTGTGTTAACAAGGGCCACATACGAATTTTCCCACTTTTTGTGATATTGTCACATTATCATTTTTCTACCTTAATTGGGACTTATACCTTTGGTGGACATATCACTTTATCACTTTTCCACCTTTCAAGGGTGATCCACCTTTATTGGATATGAAGTACTAACACTATCCCCCCTTTGAGGGTGATCTACCTTTAGTGGACATATCACACTATCACTTTTCCACCTTAAATGGGTGATAAATTATCACTTTATATAGCATGTCATAATATTAAGACACTTTTCATAACCGCATACCTTCATATGTCTCACCTTGGTCTATTTAAATAAGGGATATCCTATGTACATTCATTCCATTAACTCATTCTATTGCATCATTGATAGAATAGAATAATTATTCATTGTTGGTCTCTCTTGTAATTTCATGGAGTGTTTCTATTGTAGGTGGCTATAATATTTAGCCAAACTCACATGTTATAGAGAATTCTATACCCAAATCTAACATTTCTTTTGTTTGTACTTGGTTTTGTTTCTTCTAAAAGGGCGACAAGTTGTTTGCAGACATTGTATCATATTTTATCTTCAAGAACTTGCGATTTTTATAGGATATTATACAATGTGAGGGTTATATAGTCTATCTCTTTCCCTTTTATAAGGGGCTATCAATTGTATCTTCATGATGGATATAGTCCTTGAGGATTATTGATGATTTATTCATTCATCACTTGTATATCATTGTCAATTGCATTCTCTCTTTAGGAGAGATTTTTTGTCATGCGATTTTTCTCTTTTATTCCGTTTGTGAGATAATGCATTGTAAATGGATACATAACATGGCCTACTATTTGAGACCCATTATAATATACATCATTTTACACATGTGTGATACTCCCTAAGTTGCACTTAAGGGGGTGTTCATGTGAATAACATTTCTTACCTAACTATTTTACTAGTGGGTCATATTCACATGTTAAATTTACTTAGGTCCTAATATTCTTTCTAGAAATCTTATTATTCAATGAGATCTTATCTCATTTTCTTCTTGTGTCATAGGTCATTAAATATTTGTTTGATTTAGTTGTCTCATATTATAGGATTAAGACACATGTCATCATCTTGTCTAATCTTGTCCTATATCTTCTATTTATAGACAAGGGCATTTTACAATGTGTATTGTAGAACATAGATCATTATTAAACTATATCCAATAGATCTTAGTATCAATAAATATTATTTATTTCATAATTTATTATGGAAGGTTGTCTTTGTTTTTGTAGTTGATCTTGGGGTTTTGATCTAATCTTCATCTCTTACATAGTTTTGATTTCTTCTATAAACTAAAAGACTTCTATAAACCATAATTCCCTCAAGTTCTTGTTACAATAATTATATAAAAATTATTTTATGATGTTTTAAATTACAATATTAGAAAGAGGATTACAAAGATGAAGGGTAAGTGAGTTAATATGGTATACAAAAAAGGATTCAAAACGGTCATCATTTTTTATGATCTAAACCAAAACTTGGATAACTAATTGAGTCTTGTGCACTCAAAAATTAAAGATACAAAAAGAACAAGAATTGTAGTAATGTGAATCTAGTTCATAAACTACTAAGTTTTTTTTTTAAATAGTTAAGATTAAGAGGATGAAATGTTTTTTATTACTAATTAAGCAGAAGAACAAGGGTGTTGACCCATACACAACCACAACCTAAGGGTGAAAAAATAAATTACAACAAGGTCAAGAGTAGACCATTGACAACAGACTAGCATCACAACTAGTGACCCAAATCAAGTTTAAGTCAACGAATCACCAACAATGAAGGGAGAAGGTTGGGAGATTGTAGAATGATATAACCTTCCTTAGTGAAAAATTGTACAAGAAATACTATTAGCAGGATCCCCGACACAAGAACATGGGAGCCCCAAAGAGAGGGAATCAACATCATCAACAGGACCAGAGTGTTGACAATGTTGTGACATGGTAGCCACATACATGAGAAAATCAGGAGTAGTAGCAGATAGAGAAGAGTAAAATCCATCAGAGGGACCAGGAGCAGTAGCAATCAGAGCGTCGCCAAAGGTGTCTGGACTAACAATTGGAAGCAAATCCATAGGGACGGAGGAAGCTGGAGAAGGAGAAGCATTGCCCATTGGTGGGGAACATTGATTTGAGGAGAATCATTATTGGCCAAGATAGTCAAATTCCCCTCATTTTCATCCTTCCACCAAGTGGCAACACCCTTACATTATGAAAGAGAAAAACCAGTGGCCAGATAACCAATGCAAAAGAACTACCTACATGTGAAGGGGAGGCCCTCAAAAATCATAGATTGGGTCTATGGCCTATCCTTGACCATGAGAACCACATCACTCGGAAGGGATGCGAAGATGTCAAGGTTAACCAAAATGTGGGCACAAGTAGAATAGTTCACCTCATTCGTAGCCTCATCCACCTTTAAAAAATGGCCAATGGAGTTTTATATGGCCTCAAAGAAATAATTATCCCAAAAATGAAGGGAAAGATTTAGGAGACGAACCCACATTGGATGCACACTGAGCGGTTCAATGAGAGGGTTAAAAGAGATAGCCTAGTGTTTGGCTGAGAGGGACTGATTGCCCCACAACGACAACTTGCTCAAAATCAATTCTCATTCATCTTCCAAAGTAAAAATAGAAATGAAAAAACCTTTTGCACAAGGAAAGAGCTCAATTTTACCATAGAGAACTGGTTTCCAAGACTCTGAGACCCAACAATGCAAATCTGAAAGGGAAGGCCGAAAACCAACAAATCTACAAACCAGACCACATTGTTGGTAGAAAACAACATTCTCCACCACTTTCGGATCACAAACCACCGCATGGGAAGTCTTAGCACAAGCAATGGGACGAGCTTTCACCTTTGAAGGAGAAAATTTAGCATCCCAAGTATAACTCTTACCACCAACAACAGAGACAGGGGGAGCCACCCCACCTGCATCAGAAGGAGAAAAACCAACTGCAACCAAACATAACCAAACATGGGTCAATAGCCCCAACATCCTCATAACCCAGAACCACGGTAGGGGCAGATGAAATAACAACAGTGGTGGATGAACTAGCAACAACAAAATATTTCAAAATCATGCCTGGCGAGAAAGCCCAAGCCCAATCACGATGGATATAGAAGGGGCTATGGGAGTGGGAGATGACTTCATTTCAAATATTCATTACAAAAGTGTTCTTTTTTTAAGTAAAATATGAAATAGTGGTTGGTGTGCACTCCTCTATTTTTTTTTTGCACATAGTATATTAAAAAACCCAACGATAGAAATATAGTTAAAAATAATATTAGATGTATATTTTTTTTGTAAATTTTTATTAATTTTTTTTATTATTATTCAAAGTGGATGTATCCTAAAATCACATTACCAAGCATGTATGTCGCATAACTTGAACTAAAATACTAATAGAATTTCAAACAAAAAAAGTCAATGTGTAAAGAATGAATTGTGAAAAATCCTATGTATTTTTTTTTTTCAAATTTTGACAAGTAAATCAAAAGTTATAAAGATAAATGAGCACATATGTATATAAGAAATAAAGAAACATCGGTAAAATATATTTTTTTCTTTTTTTCTTTATAACATCGGTAAAGTTATCAAATAGAGGCAAATAAATAGTCCAAAACTTTGGACTCATCATTCAAACCTATTTATAAAGGAAAAAAGAACAAAAAAAATTTGAATAAAAATGCACTCACATTTTATGAAATACAAAATATATTTGTGCTTTGTATTTTATAAAAGACGCTCCCATTGTGTATTTCACAAAATGCGAGCGTGTTACATGATCCACATAATAGAAGCACTTTTTATGGAACACGAAATATGATATTCATTCTCACCTCACTCTATATGTCCCTTCGTACCTCTATCTCCTTCCTTCTTCCCTCTCTACCCTTTTTCTCACCTATCTTTATCTTTATGTACCTACATAACCTTCTTTTCCCCCCTCCAATAAATCATTAATGGACTTTAATGTACGTTGTTCTTTGACGTTGAATAAATTTTGTTATAACTTTAGCTATCACATAATAATTTGGTACTTTCAATTTTACCCATATGAAACACATAAATATCAATCTCTTAAGATGTGTTGATTTATTTTCTACTTGTAGTTTACTTCTATAGATGAGAGATCAACAATACCTTATTTAAAGATAACCAAAAGTAGTTTTCTTAATCATTAGAATTACCAATATAATCAACATAACAATAACCAAACTTCTTTGCATATTTGATGTAGGAATAATGGAAACCATGATTAAGTTTCCTTTAATATATCCAAAGCTTCTTTAATAATTTTATAATGACCCCCATATATATCTTGTATGAATGTGTATGTAATGCCTATTGCACATGCACTAGTAAATTTTACCCTATTTTTCGATGAGGATTACTCAAATTTTTGAGACCCATTGGTTGAACAGACGACAAAAACTGTCATCAAACTTTTTGTGTCGCTTATTCGACAAGAAAACCAATCGTCAACATATCGACTTGCTTAGTGTATGCACCCTAAAATGGTCACCTAGACTTTGGGCCCCATTTCTCAATTTATCAAATCCCTGAATCAATATTTTCAAATATCAACAATATCAATTATATCAATTTCCTTGATCAAATCATAATCAATTCAATATTTCCTAAGGTTTAAGCCTTATTTA